>CABHPP010113302.1:7394-23800 GCA_902168425.1 Peromyscus attwateri
CACTGTTTGCAGACAAAGAGGTCTTGCAAAGGAACCTAAATATATTAAATATTGTGTTTCATTAAATATGTGTTAAATCATCAGCTGAAATACCATCTTCTCTTGGCTCACTCATTTGTTCCCTCACCAGCAGCAGTAACTATCTACAGTTGGCTTCTGAGCAGTGTGTAATGTTAAATGACAGCAAATTTCTTTTAATGGGTGACATTACCGGACGATGAGTTACATCCCTCCATGAAGCTTCTTTTCCTGATGTTTTATTCTCTTATTTATAATACACAATCTAAAGTAAAAATGATATGAATGAATGAGTGAATGAACAAAATCTTTTCCTGAAGGAAAACTTTTGCTGTAGATCCTTGGAAAAACAAATACTGGAATATCACTAAATTTAATATCATAGGGTACATTTACTATAATTGTGACAGCTTGGAAAACAACTCCTGGCAAGCAGGCTGATATAAGAAGGAAAGAGAAAGGAAGAAGAAAGAAAGGTAAAATTAAAAAGCTTGCAAGCCTGGCAGGAGCTTAATTAAAGTCCCAACAAGAAAAATCTCCAAGGAAAGAAATGCTCTCCTTAGGAGGTCTGATCATGGATGCTGTGTGTGAAGGGTTCCCAGTAGTGGGAATGAGGAGTTGGGGGTCAGTGCTGGAAAAAACGGCCTTTCAATGGGCACTTTTATTCTATTTTTCATTGGGAAAACCTCTTCACACTCTTAAAACTTTGTGAAATGAGATTGATTGGATGAAGACAAGGGTTTCTCTCTCAGTCTCTCATCTAGCCTGCTCACAATTTCAGATTGTCTTGTTGGCTGGCTATTATTTAAGGTAGTAAGATTAGGTGAGCCTGGGGTTCTTATCCCTTCTGGAGAGCAATGATTTATAGTTCCAAGGTTCTCTAAACTACAACTTAGGAGGAATAATGAAGAAAAAGTGAATAAGCATGAATCTCATTTGGTACAGTATGAAGTTCTGTCTTATCTTACACATATACATGCACTGAGAGAGCAGCATTCTGGGAGGAAATCTGAAAGACATTTGTACAGATTCCTATCTTTAATTGTGTATATTTAGTAATATGTATGTCATAATGTGACCTCTATACTCTTAGGTGGCAATTATCTCATCTGGAAACATACTTACATATCTGCTGAGTGGGGAGTAGTGTATAAGATTCTAAAAAATTAAGCTTCCTATCTCCTTTAGTTCACATGATTCCAAAGACACTAGCAAGCTATTCCCATAGGCTAAGCATATGGAAAGCAGGCCCTCAGAGCTCATGAGTATGTGTCCTTTGAATCCCCATAAGAAATATGATGATGTCTGGGATATTTTAGACTTAAACCCAAATTGGACATAGTTTCAGCAATACAGGCATGATCAGAACTGAACAGAAAAGATAAGGCAGGCAGCAAGCTCTTAGGGATGGCTGTAAACAGTTATAAAATAGGTAATTGTCCAAATAAAGAAGAGCATGTTTAATAAAGTCCTTTTAAAAATTCAAGATGTTGTACACATGCTGGCAGTAGCTTTCCAGGTGATCTGTGTTGAGAAAGCAATATGAAAATGAAGAGATGGAATATGTCTCATTAAAGTCATATGTTGCAAGCCCAGGGTAATGGTGCTGAGAGGCGGGGTCTTTAGATGATTGAGTCATGAAGCAAAGCACTACTGATAAAGTTAACACTCTTATAAAAGAGGCCCTAGCGACAGTGATGTAGCTCAGTAGGTAGAGTTGCTTGCATTTGATCACTGGAACCCATATGGTGGAAGGGGAGAACTGACTCCCACAATTTGTCATTTGACTTCCACACACACACAATGGCGCATTCATGAGAACACGCATACACACATTAATTAATTAATTAATTAATTAATGTGAAAGCTATGGTGCACCTTTTTGTTTTGTTTTGTTTTTTGTTGTTTTCTGAGACAGGGTTTCTCTGTGCAGTTTTGGTACCTGTCCTGGATCTCGCTCTGTAGACCAGGCTGGCCTTGAACTCACAGAGATCTGCCTGGCTCTGTCTCCCAAGTGCTGGGATTAAAGGCGTGCACCACCTCCGCCCGGTTTATGGTGCAATTTTTAAAGCAAGTTAAAAAAAGGAAGAAAGAAAGACAGACAGAGAGAAAGAAAGAAAACAAGACCAAGAGAAATGCCTTACCTCTTCTAATCATATGAATACACAGCTAAACATCACTGTCAGCTGCAGCAGAAAATGGGCCCTCAGCACCCAATGCTATTGTCTGGGTCTTGGGTTTCTTAGCTTCTACCTACAATTGTGTTGTATACATTTATATTGTTTATAAGGTACTTTTATAGAAGGACAATTAGACCAAGATTCTCAGCAATCTTGCCTTAACTAACCAAGAATACCAGAATGTCACTGTGTGATGTACAATCTGTGGGGACTATCCACACAGGATATCCACATAGGATAGAATGATTGAGAATATGCTGCAGTACTCAACAAATCAAGACACATGGACTTGGTAGCTTGAAAGAAAATGGCCCCCAATGGGAGTGGCACTATAAGGAGGTGTGGCCTTGTTAGAGTAGGTGTGGTCTTGTTGGAGGAAGTGTGTCACTGTGCAGACCAATTTTGAGATCTCATATATGCTCAAGATACTACCAAGTGTCTCAGACCACTTCCTGTTGCCTATGAGTGAAGATGTAAGGACTCTCAGCTCCTGCTCCAGCACTGTATCTGCCTGCACATCACCATGCCACACTAAAATGATAGTGGACTAAACCTCTGAAAATATAAGACACCCCAATTAAATGTTTTCCCTTTATAAGAGTTGCCATGGTCATGGTGTCTCTTCACAGCAATAGAAACCTTACAGGGCCTCGAGCATACTAATTAACTGCTCTGCCATTGAGCAATACACCCAGTCCTTTGTTATAAACTTGGGGTGAGCTCTAGATTGTAATGCTAATTTAAATATCATTCAGGTATAAGGAAGTGGTCACTTTTATCTTCAGTATGGGAGAAGACACTCCAGAGAGGGTGCATTTACTACACTTGACATAATTAAGCTTTAAAAAAGCTTCCAAAATTATGTGGACATTCATATGAAGGCATAGAAACATCTTGGATTTCATCAGAGCTCACGTTGCAATGCTTTGTGAAGCTATAATAGTTACAAGTTCACCAAATCCATGCAGAATTAACTTTTTTCAAAAAGAGGTAAAGCATTTCAGGAAACCCAGAGTTTGCTGTGTGTGCTGGCTGTGTCTGGGCCCTGTTGCCCATACATGCTTGCCCTGCTGTTCTTTGTGCTCTGTGCCATCATAGGATTGGCCCTAAGCAGAGCTATTTCATAGGTATTCTTGGCAGCTAGCAGCTGTGGCAGAGAGTGGACAACCACTGGCAGGAAATAGCAGGTAGAGGGGTGGGATGGTTACTGCTCTCACTTCTTTAACCAAATGCCTGACAGAAGCCATAAAGGATGAAGGGTAGAAGGTACAGTGCACCACGGTGGAACAGACTTGGCAGAGTATATGGTGATGGAAGTACACAGCTGAGGCTGGCTGCCTGGGTACAAACCAGTAAGCAGAAAGACCTTGAGCTGAAATCAAATCAGATATAAAACCCTCAAGGCCTCCTCCAAGTTTCCTACCTCCCCTTCTAGGCATTACTTCCTCAAAGTCCATAACCTGCCTGTAGTGGGGGTATCATGTGTTCAAGCATATAACCTTGTGAAGGACATTTTACATCCACGGCAAGGAGGGAGGCCAAGTCCAGCCCACTTAATGGATTATCCTTACCCTTTACTGTTACCTACCGCACTGCCTCAGTGGCCTTTCTGCATGCAGCTTTGGTAGACAGGACCACTCCAGTCCCAGCCTCCACCTTATGATTCAGACCCTTCTGTCTTTGCCCTTCCACTTTGGAGGAGCTACGGGCTTCCTAGCAGGATGAATTTCTGATTTTCCTCACTCATATGTTAGCTCTGTCATCTTTGGGCTAAGTATTTCTTTGCATTAAATTAATTTTTTGTTAGCAGAAATGCTGAAAATGGTTTCTACTGTTTGTTTAGGCATGGACAAAACACCATACCCATCAATGTCACAGTTCATGTGGTCATAACATTATTTCCATTTTCTCTTTTACTACTACTAAATCCAGTTTACCAAGACTTAACATTTGTATTTGGCCCCTAGCTGAGAGATGTGTTTTCATGGAAAAATCCCAAAGTGAATAGACCGAATGGAATTTTACAACTGACTGGAATGCTTTGCATAGAAGGAAGAATGCTATTTCTAGTAGAAACAATTCACCTGACTGCTTGCACTATTTGAGTTATTTCTCATTATATGTTTGAAATTCATCATTGGATATTCCAAGAAGAGTAAACAGAAACGCTTTTTAAAAGAGTTTTAATTAAATAAAACAATTTAATATAGTTTCTACAAGAAACTGCAAAAGCTATGGTGGTCCCCTGTCTCATTCACTGGGACAACAAAAGTCTTGGATTTGGTTTTATATTTCAGAATCTAAATGACCCAACTATTGATATGAAATTCTGCACCTAAGGTCAGTATAATTGAATTAGCAGCACATTTCTTTTCACAAGGATTTAACCCACTGTCAGCAAAGACTTTATTATTTATTAAGGCCACTCCACGTAGTTTAAAGGAAAGTTTATTAGTGGCGTAACTTACAAATGAAGTGATAGGTAGGTCGCAGGGCCTGGGGAAGGTGTACCACAGTCCAGTGGTGTTCTCTGGAGCTCTGCTTGGTCAACCTCCACCGTCCAGGTCCAGGAACAGAGAGAGCAAGCGAGCTGGCCCATCCGGCTCTTGGGTCTCCAGGCTCCTCCCTTGGCCCCGCCTTGTAGGCATGACAGTTGCCAAAGCCTCAGTGGGGGTTGGAACTTCCAAATCAAAGCTGGAATGGCTACCCACTACATCCTTGATTTCCTGGCGATAGCGTGTGCTGAAGGCATGATTAGTCCCGTAAATGTGAACCTGTTAGACAAATGGTGCTATACAGTTCTAGGGTAAGTGGTGTCATCTTGTGTTAGAGGCTGGGGGCACTTCTGGATCTTTACAGTAGACTTAAATACGCTGTTTATGATTACTCCCTTTGTAGCTTAAGTTTTCCTGCCTGGCCCATGGTCAGGATAAATCTCTTTCACCTGCCAGTCCCACAGCCGCTCAGACCCAACCAAGTAAACACAGAGACTTATATTGCTTACAAACTGTATGGCCATGGCAGGCTTCTTGCTAACTGTCCTTATATCTTAAATTAATCCATTTCTATAAATCTATACCTTGCCACATGGCTCGTGGCTTACCGGCATCTTTACATGCTGCTTGTCCTGGAGGCGGCTGGCAGGCAGTGACTCCTTCTGCCTTCCTGTTCTTTTAATTCTCTCTGTTAGTCCCGCCCATACTTCCTGCCTAGCCACTGGCCAATCAGTGTTTTATTAGCAACACATTTGCCATACAGAACATCCCACAGCACTTCCTCCCCTTTTTTTTTTTCAAAAAAGGAAGGTTTTAACCTTAACAAAGTAAATTACATATAATTTGGGAATTTGGGCGTAGCTTCTCTTACTACTTCCTGCTGTAGGGGGGCGCTGTATCTTATGGGGACACAAAAAAAATTTTAGGATTATGGAGTAGTCCATGAGGGTGTATCGTCTGAGCCAGTTGCCTTGAAACGGTTCTGGATGTTGGATCGTCTGGGCCATGGTGTCATCGGAGACCTTTCAGGTGATCTTGGCTGGTCAAACCTGATGTATCTTAATCTGGAACAAATCCATAGCCTCTGGCTTTCTGTGGGAACAAAAGCAGAGCTTCCTTTCCAAAGCAACATATCCTTACATCCAAATTTTGAAGTCAAGGTATCTTTAAAATATACATATTGGTTTAACTCAGCTTCCTTTACAATCAAATATCTCTCTGCAGTTAAGAATCCCAAAGACAACACAATGCAGATTCTCTGTGTGATATCCATCTTGACGTGGCTTATATTTTATACTACCTTTACTGTCTCTTTAAAGACTTCATTTTTCAAAACTATTTATTTCTTTATATAACTGTATATATCACCTTTTTTTTCTCTTTCAAGCCTACGTATTTTTTTACACATATTTTAAAGCATTTAAAGTCTTGTTACATCTGAATCTGTCTTATTGTGAACCTGTTACTTTAAACTGCAGCATTCTAAGACTGAAAGGATGCTGTGGCTGCTGGCTCCGCCCACCTCAGCTTCCCAACATGGCGGTGGTACGTTTACCATCAGCTCTGGGAGCCTTCGTGGGTCTATGCTTCTTTCCAAGCAGCATTTAGCCCAGAAACCTCTTTTTTTTTATTTTGTACTAGCAAAAGCTAAATCCACAATGCAGCTTAATGTGCCACTTGCAGATGCCTCATTCCCGCCATACTCCTGGTCAAATACGCCAGGAACCCCCCATACAGTAGCTCAAGCCCGCAGGCTGCGGCTAACTTGAGAAAGACAACTAGGAAGCTGTTTTAGCTCCGTTTTAGAATCTTCTTTTTACGCTTTCTCAGGTTTTAAGTGGAAATTCCTGCCCCACGTTCTGGCGCCATATGTAAATGTAACCAACCAGAAACACAGAACCAATGCAAAGAAGAAAGCCAAGAGGTCAGAGCTAAGAGCCAAAACCTTACCCTTCCTCCTGCAGTGGTCCTACCTCTCCGAAGGAGCTGGTACTTCCTGTGTTAAAGTCTTTATATAGTCTCTGTTCTGCCTTCTCATTGGTTGTAAACCCAACCACAGGACTGCCTCATTACAGCCTGTCTGTATAGACCTCCAGGTGTTCTATGGTTGGTAATGAGATTAAAGGCATGTGTATCCAATGCTGGCTGTATCCTTGAACACACATAGACTTACCTAGCTCTGTCTACCAGGTGCTGTGATCACAAACGTACACCACCACTGCCCTGCTTTCCTATGGTTTGCTAATAGCTCTGACTCCCAGGCAACTTTATTTATTAACATACAAATAACATTTTGGTACAAAGAAAATATCACCATATCCCTTATTTTAATTCTGATAAATACAAATCCAAAGGAAAAAAGACAATGTGTAGTCTCTTTTCTGTATTAGTGTCTTTATTTTCTTAGTAATCTTGCAAAAATAAGTAAGAGGAAAGAAATTCATTGGTGTTTCTGATGTGCTTTCACTTAATCCTTAAAATAACAGCAGAGCTAGTGATGGTGTAGAGAGATCATATGGAAATTAATTTCAAGCTCATAAAGGTTCTATGAAAACTAAATAAACTAACTTTTTTTTCTTACAATATGAGTAGTAGGTGCTCCATATGTGATTTTTATTTTTTTATTGATTAAAATTTTTATATATTTTAATCATTTCCTCTCCCCTGAGCTCCTCTCACCTCCCTCCCCATCAACGTCTTAAATTTGCACTCCCCCCCCTCTCTCTCTCTCTCTCTCACACACACACACACACACACTGAAAATCAAAACAAATTTAAAAGAAATTAATTCCTAGGGGAATCCTGAGTTCACATAACTCAAAAATTTGACTTCACATCCTACTCCAAACTCCAAAGCCTGTGTAATAACTTACTTTTTCACACTGATGTGAGGGGTAACGAACTAGCTGTTGACAAATGGATGTGTATTATATTAGTCTCTTTAAAATCTGTATGCCATAAAACATTCTTTACAATATTAATTCCTTCTTCTTTTTAAAGGGGATTTTAGCATTACCTGGGTGTGATGGTGAATGCCTTTAATCCAAGCACTGGGGCATGGTAGGAGCGGGGGGTCAGAATTTGAAGAGTTTGAAGCCAGCCTGGTCTACATAGTAAGGTCCAGGACACTAAGGGCTGCATGATGAGACCCTGTTTCAAATATTAAGTGAATTCAGAATTAAGTGAGGGGTCAGAAATGTTGATTATTGGAATTTTAAGTTAGATATAAAAAAATAGAACTTCACAAGAATAAGCAGTGTTTCTATTTATTACATGGCATCAAAAGTATCAATATTTAAATCATCTTCTCTGGGTGTATTTTTAAAACTTCATTCTCTTATTACTACAATCAATTTCTGGTCCATTCATGTTTAGAATTCATTTAAACACATAAAATAATTTTTATTTCATCTGAGCACTATTTCAAGTTTAATTTTATTAACATTCTCTTTTCTGTGTTTTTGTGTATATTATATTATAACATATACAAACACACACACACACACACACACACACACACACACACACACACACACACAAAAGAAAATTAAAAAGCCCTAAAGAGTAGTTTAGTTTGGTGAAAATGTTCAGACACTACCAGAGGCTTGCTCATGAGAGGAAACCTTATCCCTGTTAGTAGATTTTTAATCACTTTTAATGTTTTTTTCTTAGTTCGTTATGATATTTCTAATACATCAACCATTGATAATAATATTCTAATATATCAACCATTGGTAATAATATCCTTTACTGTGTAATATAAAATGTTAACTCATTCCACTTTATGCTCATTAAATTCAAGTTTAAATAGTAAGCTGAAAGCATATTTATTGCTTCACTAACATTGAGCAATATCTGATAACTTCCTTTATAAGATCGGTACATTCTTCTTTATTTCTCACCTTTCACAGGAACAATGGTGCATTGACTCCTTTAAGTTTTATATGCTGCTGTAAGCCCAGTGATTTGTCCAATTAGGAAAATAATAAGCAATATTTACTGCTACAGTGCCAGAAGCATTGTTGACTACCTTTCATGGTGGCTATGCAAAGGTGTCTTTGGCATTCTCTCTCCCAACTCAATCTCTTCTCATGGAAAATTCTTCAGTTGATGAAATACAATACACGTTGTTACTCTTCAAAAGTTGCTTAAGTGCTTTGCCATATTTTACTCCCTTTGTAGTTAAACAATAATTTTCTTAGGTAGACATTTTAATGATTTTCTTGGAGTTTGTAATTAGTTTTCTTTTTCATTGCTCTTTATTTTTAATGCCCCCACTTCTTCCTTCCCCCCTCTCTCCCTGTTCTCTTCCTCTCTCCCTCCCTCCCTCCCTTCTTTCCTTCCTTGTGCATATGTGGGAGCTTGTGTACATGGCAAATGTGTAGAGGTCAGAGGACAATCTCTGGGGCCATTCCTCAGGCGCTTGCACTTCTTGATTGGAACATGGTCCCTCCTTGGGCATAAAATTTTCCCTTGTAAACCTACATTCTTGTCCTCATGATTACAGATATACCACCAGGCCTAGTTTTTTAAATGGATTCTAGGAACCAAACCGCTCTTCATGTTTGTATGGCAAGCATTTTACTCACAAAGTTCTTTTCCCAGTTCCCCCATGGTTTTTTTTTTAAATGATGTCCTTTAGTCTCATTTTTATCCTGTAAAGAGCCTCTTATCATCATCATTCATACTAGAATGGCTGCTTTCAGTATTTCTGTAGGTACTCATCTGGAGACTGCTTCTGCTCCAGTTAAATCTACTGTTTTCTGCATTACATGAATACTAGTTTCTTGTTTCTGCCATAACCTACTATTTCAAACACAGAAGTTTAAGGTTGTATTAATATATCATCTTAATGTCCAATAGGACAAAAGTCTAACCTAGGTCCCACTGGACTAAGATCCAAGTGTTGGCAATGTTGCATTCCTTTCTGAAGATTCCAAGAGAAATACATCTTTATGCCTTCTCCAGCTTCAAGAGACCATTTTTGGGATAGTGTCCCTTTCCCCCACCTTTCCATCTAACAATGGCTAATGGAGTATTCACAGTACCTCACACTGACACCTTCCACATAAGTCCCCTGTAACATGCCTCTGCTTCTATCTTCCACTTCTGAGGGTACTCATGATTATATGGAGCTCACCTGGACAATTCTTAATCATATCTCTGAAAATTTCCTTTAACTTAATAAGATAACATATTCACAGGCCCCCCAAATTAAGAGATAGATGTAATTTAAGGGTCACTTTTTTCCATCTACTGTAACGTATTTTCCCTTAGTTTGCAAAAGTAACTCCCACTACACTTTTAAGTCCAAAATGCTGATATAACTCATTAATCCATGTACTTTATCTGCCTTATCACAAATCAAAATAACCATCAGAATTGAGATAAATGTAAAACTACATAATTATCAGTAAATGAGAGGGGTCACCTAGTGCATTTACCTAAAGGATATACTACTAATACTTGTGAGTTTGGACTACATGAAATCTCACTTACAGAAGGACTGGTCATTTTAATTGGTGGCCATCTTCATCTCAGCTCTTTCACACTCACATGAAAGCATATTGAGTTTTCAATAATGAATTTAATGGGTTACACCTTTTCAAAGTTTCCATTTGCATGTAAAATTAATAACTTTTTCCCCACTTATTCTCCATCATGAAAATAAAATGAATGCTAACCTCTTAATCAAATAAATCTCATGCTGCTGAGCAGAGAGTGCTTTTAGAATCCCTATACTTGAGAAGCTGAGGCAGTAGGATGACAAGTTTGAGGCTATCTTGGATTACAAAATAAGGCTTTGGTAAAATAAATTAAAAACTAACAGCAATAAACAAACTTATGGTCCTGTATCATTCCTTTTGTCTCATTTTTCAGTTTCTCTAAATAAATCATATGTATATACATATAAGGTATATAAATATATATGTTTATTATGTCATTTGATATATTGCTTTCATTTTGTATGTGAATGTGTACATACATATCTACATATGTATGTATATGTGTGTATATTTATGGCAGTTCGCAGTTAGGCAGTATAGCAATAAAATGAGATAGAAATGATGTTACATTACAGTTCGGGCCTCAATTTAAAAGCAGCCCTCACTTGAGCATTCAACCACAGTGTACCCTGATGCCTAGATTTTGTAAACATTAACTACTTAATCAATTAACATAAACTGTAAGAAATGGCACCCATAAGATTGAATAGTGTTAAAATTCAGCCAATCAGACACCAAAAGTAGAGTGTTCCCATGTGTATTCCTCAAATAAAACTCATACACCTATGTCTATGTCAATACCACCATCCTTACATAAAAATGATTTAAGACATTGCCCTATGGCGAAAAGTACCTATTATATGTTTCCATGGCTTTGCCGTGGATGGTCACCATGCCATTTTGCTGATAAAGTGTATTTTGAATAGGTAATTGGGGAGAAAAACCAGTCAAGTATATTTGCAAATATTTTCTTTTCTTGACTTTATATTGCCCTTTGGTCAAGCTATTTCTAATGCATCATCAACTTTGTGATTACATTCCTTGGGAGAAAAGAAGCAGAGCTTGGAGAGCAGTTGGCTAACGTGGTAGCTAGACAAATGATGATATAACAAAGTGCTTTAAAACCAGAGAAAGTAAAAGAAGGTTCTAAAGATTCATTGTAAAGAAGTCAAAGACATAAAAATAATACGGTGTAAAAATATTCTTGACCAACAGACTTTCAAGAAAGTTTTAAATTAAGTAAAAATAAATTTTACTGATGCCTCTAAAAATTTTCACTGAAAGCAAATATTTTCACAGGCTTCAGGGGTTTTATTTATTTATTTATCTGTGTGTGTGTGTGTGTGTGTGTGTGTGTGTGTGTGTGTGTGTATGTAAGCACAGTGGAAATTTTATGGCTGATGCCTAGCCTGTCTCTTAACTCATCCTAATTATATTCATAATTAAATTGTAAAAATTATAGTTGACTAGAGCCAAATGGCTTGTACAGGTGTCTCTTTGTAGGAATGGTTTAGTACTTGATAATAAACAACTGGACTTTCATATACTTAATTTGATTTAATGAAAGTCCTTTATAAGTAAAACTGGAAGGTGATTCAGATTTAAAGTCAGAACTTGACTCAAAATTGAGTAGTAATACGTCAACTCCATTGGAAAGTCTAATGCTAGTCTTTTGCTTTTCCTTAAAACCTTTACTTATTTGTACATGTCAATGTCCTTGAGGTCACTTTTTCAAAGCAATGATTATTTCAAGCTGAGCAATCAGCAGGCAGTCTTCAGAGTCTGGATTCCAAGCACCCCTGCCCTACTGCATAGACATGCTACCAAAAATGCTCACCAAAGTGCAAAAATTCTTCTTAGTACTCAGTGGAAAACAGTTAACTTGACCAATTCCTCTAATGATGTACTTAGGTGGCTGTGTTTCACTGCCTCAATAGACCATGATGAAATTGAAATTTTGTGGCTTTTTTTTTCCATCCTGCTTTATTTCACATGCTTCAGTTCACACTGGGTTATGGCCACCACCATGGAACTTCCACAACCTTCCACCCACCACCAGCAACTCTGAGTGTCTTCCCATCACCAGGAGAAGAACCTTCCTTACTTGTCCAGTAACTTTTCCTCAACCTATCCTTTACAAAAATAAACAAATTACTGTAACTGGATTTATTTCATTTTGAGGAAAAGCTAAAATCCTTGTAAGAGATTCAAAGCCCTCTATTATCTGGTTACAGATAAGCTCTCTGACTTCATTTTTCCACCCCATGATAGCCCTTTGAGTCAATGGCTTTCCTTCAAATATTCAAGGCACATTGAATGTGGCTCATTCCCTGTTAAAATCCACTGCCCCATATCACTGCTCAGATGTTCCCTTTCATCCAAATCTTCTAATGCCTCTTCTGCATCACTCATTGTACTTACTACTATTCAAGTTATGACTCTACAATTTACTTCCTTTAAAGTTTTGGACAAAATCTTCTCTCTCCAGGCTATAAAAATTGATGGAAATATGGTACTTCCCTACCGAGATTTTTCAAATAATTTTGTTAGTTGTATTAACTCACTTTTTACAGTTTCTGGCACACAGTGTTCAGTAAATGTTAGCTAATGTTATTATGTCAATCTATTGACACACTACAATTTAGATAGTAGGATCTCGGGAGATCTTCCTGCCCATATTTATTCATCTCTCTTCCGGTACAACTATCTCAAGTGATGCATATGAATATCTTCATTCTGCTTTAATATTTTGTTTCTACAATTCACATAGCACAAGACATGGATAAGACAATACTATAAGATCTTTTCATGTTCAAAACCCAGTGAACTCCAGTTTCTTTATCTCATGACATGTTTTATTCTGAAGAACAATCGGACAGATAATCAGAAGTGTGTCTTTTTATGGAAGAGTTCACATCCTTTTCATAATTCGTAGGCTATCCCAGCTTCTCTTGATTAATGATGTCTTGCTTCTCTTACATGTTAGCCAGCCCATGGTATTCACTGTGGTAGCAAAAGTGACAACTCCAATGTAATTCATCTCCAAGTGAGGAAATCATCTGCTTTCCTGTGTGTGTGTGTCCTGGTGATTTTGGCTCATGACTGTCATAAACCCTCTGGTAGGTGGAAAGTAGCAGGTTTAGGGGGGTACGGTAGAGGAGGATATATAATAGCCTATGAAAATGTTGTGACAGTATAGATTCTGTTCAAAGTTAAAAATGTTCAAAGGTTTTCCAACTAAACCATATTCAACAAATAATCCTTCCTCACACAGGAACAGATGCACACAGGTACATACATACTCTCATTCACCAAATCTGAGATTTTCACTTGTCACATATTATATATTCTATCTTCTCAAAAGGAGACTGTAAAAGATAATTTTCCTCAAAAAAAAAAAGAAAACAAAAACCTTCTGTATAAACTTCACATGTGCTATTTTCAAACTTTTCATGGAGTGGCAACTGTGTCTCTGTCCTCCTGCCTGCTGATGCTAGGATATGAGCTGTGACTGTTAATCTTAATTGTCAACTTGACAATTTTGCTGTGAATTTTACTAAGCACACTTTGGATTGTGTCTGTTATACTGTTTCCAGAGACCAGTATATCACACAAGCTCAGACTTAATCAATAGTTTAATCCATAGATAGATTCCAAATCTAAATAAAGAATTGAGAGATGGTGGTCTAGCTAGAGGAAGTCACTGAAGGCATTTGAATGGCATATTTTGTCTCTGACCTTTCCTGTGCTTCCTGACTGCTGAGAAGTAAGCAGCTCTGCTTTACTAAACCCTGTTACCATGATGGTCTACTACCCGAAAGGTCCAGAAATAAGGGAGCCAATGACCATGGACTAAAATGAGCTTGAGATAAGGTTTTCCTATTTGAGCTTCTTCTCACAGCAGCAAAATGCTAACTAACACTTACATTTGCTTCCCAAGCACTTGCCCTTACTCTAACCCTCGGTATTTCTATCAATGGAAGGATATTTTTGAATATTGTCTAGATATACCTTGAGTTTCCTGAAGTGTTGTTCACTGGGCTCATGCTCCACTGTTCTGCAGAGTTAAACTCTAGATATAATAGTTGCTGAAGTACTATCAGTTTCCTGGGGGAGTTTGGCTTATGTTGGTATAGCTGAGCATAGCCATGTGGTTTAGAGCAGAACATTTTTCCCCAAGGATTTATGCAGACATTTCTACCTACATTTTGGTAAACAGAAGCATGGAAAACAAATACACTGTTGTTGAAAACTAGTCTCAGTACTTGTTTAAGAGGGGAAAAGTAATGTTCAGAAAGATGAAATTACACACATATATATTTTAAAATATTTATGAACTACAAAAATTCTGTAGGATATCTATGAGAATTTTTTCTTTCTCTAATTGTACTTTTCTGTTTAAATGTGCAATCCCCCCTCCCTTTTTCTACCAACTCGTTTTCTGCAACACCTTTATTTTTCAAAAATGCCATTCTCAAAGGTCAAATGCCCAAGGCCCGAGCTCATGATTGCTGTCTAACCAGACAATCAGCTCTTGGCCCCCTGTTATTTTCCTTCTCACCTTGAGTGTCCAGCATGTGTGAGGTTCACCCTTTCAGATCTCAGTTCCATTCCTCTGCCAAGTAACGGATGGGCAGACATAATTAGTGCCATCTGTCCTGCTAGTTGCAGGTGGAGACTATCTACCCAACAGATGAAAGCATGATCTTTTGAGTTCCTTCTTCAGACCTCTGACTCCCAGCACAATGGTAAGATTATTCTTTGACATTGTGTGTATTATTCTCTGAATTCCCAAACAGCACCTATGAGGGATCCATTTTCTCACAGAAATATTCACTGGGATTTTCTATCTCTTTGTGTTGCATTGTGAGTATGTTTTCAGAAACGTCACAGAAATGTGAGGTAATGTGATACCAGACCCACAAAGACCTCAGAAATTGCTGTCTGTGATGTTGTGTCTGATGCTCAGGACTTCTGAGATCTGGTTCCCTCGACAAATATAGAAAAGTATGAGCTAAGCAAAAAAGCAAGACCAAAGAGAAAGAGAGAACAACTAGAACCTGACTAGAAGCACCACGTTGCTCGACATCAGGCACCCAGCAGCACCTTGCTCCAAAAGACCTCCAGCATTACAGCCAAGAACAACTGCTCCATCTTCTCACTTTCCCTCTGCTATTTCAGTAATGTCCTCCAAAGCAGTGTTTCCAGATCTTTCATCACCCAAATCACACTCCTATGTGTCTGACCTTCCAAAGTTTCGAATGTGTCTTAGCTGGAGCTTCCATAAGAATCTCTGGCTTAGAAAACAGAAATTTACTTCTCACAGACCTGGTTTTTAGAAGTCCAAAATCAGGCAAAATTCGACCCCATCACTGTTGAGTTCTGGTACAGACCTTAGCCTGTCATACTCTTGAACCATCTAAGCCTGTCCTCTTTCCCAAAGACCTCGCTTCCAAAGTGCTCTCACACTGGGTCCCAAGCGTCAACATACGAGTTTAGGACAACACAAGTATTAAATCTACAATAGCAATCCTACTTCAACAGAATATTTTAGGTGTACAAATTTGTCAGCAAAAGATGGTTTCCTCCTTTACTCTGGCAATGTCTTCCTACTACTGCAACACAATATTTAATTAGTTCTTTATTTATATTCTTAATTCTATCATTGTGATCTGAAATTGAATTTCACAGTCCCAGGCATCATTTTTACCCATGTTCTCTCATATTGTTTACATGCAGAAATGTTCGGGTAACCCTGTAGCATTTTTCTTCTAAGCTTGACTTGCCAAAACAACGACACCAAGAGGAGAGTTTGTCTTAAGTTCTGCAAATTCATAAGACTAATCTCACCTGAGTTTCTAACAACTAGAACTGGAACCAAAGCCAGGTGCTAAACTATAAATCCTTCAGACACTATCACTCAACCTTCCTGCCAATATTGACAACTGCAAGACCATAATACAAATTGTAGGACCATTTGGAACAATCAAGCTGTTAGAGATAACAATTCACAACATCTTGAAAAGAATTTCAAATACGGTTCCAGTAAGGAATATTGCAGAAAATAGGCATCCCAGCATACCAAAATAAGGGACACTAAATTCTTAAACTAATTTTACAATTTGAATCAGAAAAATAGGCATAGTTACCTTAGATATTGTGGTGTGTGTGTGTGTGTGTGTGTGTGTGTGTGTGTGTGTGTGTGT
>CABHPP010113304.1:3187-33167 GCA_902168425.1 Peromyscus attwateri
CCTTCCTTCCTTCCTTCCTTCCTTCCTTCCTTCCTTCCTTCCTTCCTCCCTCCCTCCCTCCCTCCCTCCCTCCCTCCTTCCCTCCCTTCCTTTTCTTTTGTAATAGGTTTTGCTTTATTGTCCAGGCTCACCTTGAACTCATGGATATAACAGATCTCTAACTTGACCTCCAGATGGAGTAGGTGAGACATTACTTGCATGTTCCAGTACTCATGAGGAACTCTTCTTTAAGTTTCTAAGTAATAATAAATATTCCAGAAGGATTGCAGGCACACCTATAAGAAGCCCAGAACAGCAAAGTTAGCTATTGTTGGTAGTTTTTGACTCTTTGGCTCTTTGCTCTTTTGGGGGCCTATCACCCAGCTCACATATAATCACACACAGAGACTTAATTCTTACTTATAAATGCCCAGTCTTAGCTTGGCTTGTTTCTTGCCAGCTTTTCTTAAATTATCCCATCTACCTTTTGCCTCTGGGCTTTTACCTTGTATCTCTATTTCTGTATATCTTTTCTTTCCTTCTTACTCCATGTCTGGCTGGGTGGCTAGGTAGCTGGCCCCTAGAGTCCTCCTCTTTCTCTGGCTTCTAGATCTTCCCTCCTACTTATTCTCTCTGCCTGCTAGCCCTGCCTATCCCTCTCCTGCCTTGCTATTGGCCATTCAGCTCTTTATTAGACTAATCAAGTGTTTTAGACAGGCAAAGTAACACAACTTCACAGAGTTAAAGAAATGCAATGCAAAAGAATGTAGCACATCTTTGCATCATTAAACGAATGTGCCATAGCATAAACAAATGTAACACATCTTTAAATAATATTCTGCAACAGTTAGCCACTAAAGAGAAGTGAGCCCAGAGTGGTCTGTCTGTCAACTCCCAGGACAGATGTGCACAGCTTTTCTACTGAACTCCTCCCATACAGTACTCCTTGTCTCCACCATTGACTCATGTGTTTGACTTTAAACTGTCTGTGTGGGGGAGGGATTAAGATCCCATTTTATAAATTGGCCAATTAAGGCTTCAGGTGATAAGTCACATGTCCAAGAATTTTGAATCCTCTGCTTTTCTGGTGCCTTCGGTTAAGAGTGAGTAGATACAGACATATCACACAGCCAAGGTACACCTTCAATTTCACTAGAGCTTCCCAAAAGTCTAATACTTGACTTTATTCATAGTTTTATGTTTTCTTTAATGTGGAGAGCCATCCAAAATAGAAAAAAAATCACTCCTTCACCAACCAAGATCCACACTTGCAGAGAGTCGGTCGGGAGTCTTTGATTTGATAGCATGCCTTCTCCAGAAACTCAATCTCCAGGATTCATCTGGCTTCCCATCTGGCCATTGCCAGAAGTTCTAGGGTCTCTGGGCTAGCTTTAGGTCTATGAAATTTGCTATAATCCAGTGTTTCACTTGGAGGTGTCTCCCCGCACCCCCTCTCCCCCCCCCCCCATTTAGCTACGTTGGCTCACCTCAGGGAGATGCTTGGAGGGCAATGTTGACTTATTGAGGACATTTACACAGCTCTGGCTTTCTATTCATTGTCAAAGTTACCCTTAGCCTGTAGGAGATGGGATGCAAAAAGAAAAGGGAATGGATCACTTCCAGGCTGCCACAACTCTTAGATTATACTAACCCAGGAGCAAAGCCCTTTTTAGCATTTGAAAGGGAAGGCAATTGTATCACTGAGCCTCACTTTGCTGCCTCCAGACTTTTCCTGCCCAAAAACAAAGAGCACAGAGCAAAAGCACTCATACCCTTATTCAGTAGGGGTTAGCAGAGACCTCCCACTAAACAAGAGTCCTGCCAGAGGTCAATTTGGGAGTGTATTGAGGAGGAGGGCACTGGCCTAAGGACAGAACATTTATCATCACCCAGGGAGCTCAGACTGCTTCTGTTCTCCTTCCGGCATGTACAAGGGTTGCAGCTGTCAGAACTGGACATTTCCATCCCCATTCGCTCGCTGGTGGTCACATTATACTTCCTTGCAGCTCTGCAGTTTTTTCAGATTCTTGGCTCCAGCTGAACTTGGAAAGTGGGGCCACTCTGAGCCAGGACAACATTGATATTCATTAAGTCAAAAGACACAGATTGATGGACTACTGTGTATCCAGCACTGTGGTGGGTGCTGGAAGGGGGTAACTGCACAGCCCAGATGTAAAATCTGGACCCTTTGGATCGATTGGGAAGACTGTTATTGAATAAGGAGACACACATTATTATTTCAAGACAACTGTGAGAAATGTTAGAAGGTACATGGTGCTCCATGTTTGACAAAGGCTTAACAAGAGAGTGGTTGATCTCATTCCATAATTCTACTTGTGAAGAAGAAAGAAACAAGAGAAAAGGCCCTTGGGGAAAGCCTGGCCTGGACTAGGAATTAGAAGGGGTTGTACTGAGGCGAGGGAGGACAGCATGGACCTAAGCCAGACAGCTGGGGAACTTATGAATTACTTTCTGTAAGTGTTTGCTTCTGGGGCCTCCAACAAGGGAAGTCACTTCAGAGGTTTGTAACCTCAAGCATTTCAGGGCCAGAAAGATGGCTCTAGGGGTAAAAGTTCTGCCTCTAAGCCTGAGGACCTGAGTTCAATCCCCAAGACCGTCATGGTAGAAGGAGAGAATCAAAGTCCATACATTGAACTCTCTCTCTCTCTCTCTCTCTCTCTCTCTCTCTCTCTCTCTCTCTCTCTCTCTCTCTCTCTTTATAAGAAAGAGGCTTATGGGCTGGGCCTTCACTCACACAGGCCCGATGACCTTAACTTGATCCGAGTCCGATAAATCCCAGGAAGTTGTCCTTTGACCTCCACATGTACACAGCCAAACACACACACACTTGCACTTACACACACGAAAGAAGGAAAGTGAGTTGTAGACAGAGTGCAAGGTTGGATACAGGGAAAAACAGTTAATAGGCTCTGTCAAAAGTCATAACGAGAAGTTCTCAAATCCTATGAATTGCTGGGGACGTCATTAAAATGTGGATTCTGTGCTAGCCGGTCAGTAGTCAGAGCCTGAGTGGGAGTCTGCATTTTGAACACAGTCCCAGGTGCCCATAAGGGAAGGCCACAGGCAGACACTTGCCTAACAGTTTTTGATCAGGGTTGTACCGGAGATGTAGGGAAGCAGACACACTGGAGAGCTAGCTATTCTATGGAAAGAGCACGAAAGCATCACGATCCTTTGCAGGTCTCTGCCTTGGATGACTGGGTAGAAAGCGAAGGTGTTCAAGTGTTGCTGACACAGTCAGTCAGCTGGCCTGCTCTGGGAAGCCCCCCCACCCCCAGTGGGCTAGTGAGATGGGGAAGCCTAACCTGCACAAGCTGTTGGCAACTGGTTTCTCCTGCTGCTAACGGATTCGCAACTGTTTATGAGCTGTAGATTGTGTCTCTGAAGTCACTTACGCAGGAGTTCAGTTAGCAGTGCTATTTAACTTCCAGCATTTATGTATTTCCCGAGTCAGTTTATTTGCAAAACGGAGATAATAGTGTCTTTTTTAAGAACTCTTGTAGACTGTGGATGGAAGCTAGTAAATTAGGAAAGCTACCTTGAAGAGCAATTTGGCAGAATTTATTAAAATTGAAAATACATATTGTCTAAGACTCAAGAATCCTAGGTAAATCTCAGAAAGACTCTTGAGCCATGCATCGAGAGACTGTATCCAATCATTCACTGAAACACTTTTTCAATAAGAGAAATTAGAAGCAGTGTAGACATCCATTAGAAAAAAATATACGCGTGAGTATAGTAATTGATATGCAGTGTGCAGAGGAGCAGCTTAACTGAAGAACTGATTCTCTCTATAGCAGCATGGATGGACCTCAGAAAACATGTCTGATGAAAGGAAAAGCAAAGCAAATTGCCCAGTGAGAAGTGCAGTATGATCCATTTACACACGCTGTCAAAGCAGACTGTACTGCGTACTTTTATGGATCTGTAAGTCTATGGAAAATAGATCGGAAGGACACAGTAGCTACACTGGGAATAATGGATAAAGATTTAAAAAAAAATAGGGGTCATGTCTAGACAGATGATTATATCATGCCAGTAACAGAAAAGAATGACTGATTGAATCAATTCAGTTCTGTGCCTGCAGCTCAACCTTAGAAACAACATAAAGCAAAACCAAACATAATACTATTGCTTTTCTAGGATTAAATGACATAATAGTCCAATGTCTGGCACATACTAAGGGCTTAATAAACGGTAATCATTACCATTATTATGCCCGCCTTCTGCACTCTCGCTTTTCAATTCTATAGACTCCAGTACAATGGTCTTGCAAAGGAGGGGTTCGGTTGGCTACTTTTCTCTACCCTAAATTTCCAATTCTCATTTATTGGCATGAAGGCTGTAAAAACAAAAGACTTGGTTTGCAGCCAGGTATTGGCTCCCTGAGGCTACTCTAATAGGTTAAAAAAAAAGTGCTCCAAGGCAAGGACCCAGCAAGAACCTCAGCCCAACAATCCAATAAAAAAAAAAAAAAAAAAACAAAAAACAAACAAAAAAAAAAAAAACCTCCTAGGAAAAGAAATGTCTTACCTGTGCACTGCCTTGTATTTGCATACGTAATTTATATTAATCAGAACTAGGTTGAGCAAAAAGGGAAAATATAGTTAAAAAGAAAAAGAAAAAAAAAACAAAAACAGGCATTCTAGAAAAGCAGCTGGTTTCAGCTGGCTTCAGGCTTCTCAGCTGAAATGCACCCTTCTTGGTGCCCTGCACCTGCCTAATTCTGCTATGTCCTCAGCTTGGAGTGCCCACTTCTAGGTACCAATTTCTGAACGAGTTTTGCAAGCAGCTCAAGGGAGCTCTGACTCAGCTGGGCAGAAAGGGGGAATTTATTGGAAGGAAACTATAGCGCTCACAGAATTAAACAAAACACTAAAGCCAGGTAGTATCATTCTCTCTAAAGAGACTGGTTTTATCTGCTTAGTTCAGGTGATATGGGGTGGGGGAATGTGATTGGCAGTCCTATTAAGACTACCTAAAATCTAAAGGGAAAGTCTCCTAGAAGACAATCTGCTCCTAAAACAAGGGGAGAATTTGCTGGCTGATTTCCTGACTTGAGCTACCACAACTATATTCCACAGGCAGAGTTGCTTAAACAGAGATTTTCCTCATGGTTGTGCATCTTCAAAATTCAAGACATCAGCTCGGCTGAGTTCTGCTGAAGGCTAGCATCAACAGTCACCATGGAGCTGTGTCCTCAAGGCTAAGAGAGCTCTGGGGTCTCTTCTAATTTTCATAAGGACACTAGTCCCATCCAGAAATTCCCCATTTTGATAGCATCCTCTAAATCTAATTATCTTCCAAAGGCCCCATTTCTAAGTAACATCTCCTCAAGTGTTAGGGTTTCAAGCCATCGCAGTGGGTCAGCAAATATAACAGATGTCCAAAACACAACTCAGTGTGGATTGCACATTATTCTATAATTCCAAAGGTCACACTCAAAAGAGACATTATAGCTAAAATGATTAGCTTGCTTATCGACTCGTGGGAACTTGACTCCCCACTGTGGACTTCCCCTCTTTCATACTTTCAAGAGTGGGCTCATGACATACATGCCCTGTCTGAGTCAGAGTTCTCAGAGAAACAGAAACAATAAAGCATGTATAATTATGGGAGGATTTATTAGGTTGCCTCTCACAAACAGAGGCTGAAGAGTCCTTCATTGGTCATCTGTAGGCAGCAGATCTGGGAAAACCGGTAGCCACTTAGTCGGACAAGCTGGAAGCCCCAGAACCAGGGGGCTAATTACGTAAGCCAGTTTATGGCTGAACTCCTGGGAGCTCCTGGAGAGCAATGACTGTGAGTCTACAGTCAAAGGCTGAAGAATCTAGACTTTGATGTTCTTGGAGGATGGTAGCAAAAACCACAGCTGAGACAGCGCCAAGCTTATTTGCAGACTTACCCCCTTTCCTGTTTTTCTGTCCCATCCTGGCCACCAGACGGTTGGCCTGAGGTTGCTCACACTCGGGACAGGTCTTTCCCCTAAGATTTAACACTCACCCGTTTGCTAATTGTTTCTGGAAACATCCCACAGACATGCCCAGAAGGATGCTTCACCCTATCTGTGGGTGTCTCTCAGTCTAGTCAGACAACCAGGATTAACTAGGCATGTTGTCTTAAGTCACCGGATACAAAGTCCCATAAACTCTTAATGACAGCCAGAAGGGCCTCAGATCTTCCAAGGAAGTAGTTCTCAATCTTACCTCGGCCACACATTAAAACCTGGTACACAACTTTTAAGGAGAATACACGCAGGAAACCAAATCAGTTGTTCTGAGAGGGAGTTTAGGCATAGGTTTATTGTTTTGTTTTGGCTTCAGTGTTTGGGAACACCTCAGGTGACTGGAAGTTTGGACGTCCTGGTTGAGGGGTGGTTTTCTTTCTCCTCCTACAGAAAACCTGTGTCTGAGAGAGATGGCCGTCAGCTTGTTTTAATGGCTACAGAGAGGAAGACTCCTTTCTGCTGCAGCCTCCACAACCTAATAGCATGGTCTGGGGCATGCCAATGACAGAAACGTTTTCTCCTGTCGTTTTGGAGCCTGCGACGTTTAAGAGCAGGGTTCCCACGGGTAAGTTGCTGGTGAGGGCTCTCCTCCGGCTGCTGCACGGCAGCTGGATGCCTTTCCCATGTCCTCCCACTGAGAGAGCAAGTCCTCGGCTGTCTCTATCTTTAAGAAAATTCTTCCTCCGAGCTTCCTCTGTGTGCTCTTCTTTAACATTAATCACATCCATAAGTTCTGATCTCCATCATAGGAATCTGGGGGCAACACAAGTGTTCAGTCATGGCAGGGAGAACTTGTGGGACTGTGGAGGGTCTTCAGCTGTTAGAAAACTCCTCACAGAAGCCCAAAGATGTCTCTTCCTAGATTCTGCATCTTCATCCTAATTCCACAGACAGGGCTGAAGGAAAAGGGAGCCATCAAACATGACTAATAATGACTTGCTACAGACTTCACTTCTATGGTCCCTCTTAAGCTCCAGAAGAGTACCGTGGGGTGGTATCTTATGACCAATTTACAGACCACAAGACGGGTTTATTTCTGCCACTTCTAAATCTATTTGCATTAGTGTTCCGAAATTGCTTTCATTCTATAGACTCTAGTATTGACCAAATTCTTAATGTGTATAAGAATCAGGCAGAAAGCTTTTTATTCAACAAGTTTCAAAATTTTAGAGCAAATAAGCTTCAGGGGGATGGTGTTACAGGCTGCTAGGGAGATTAGGACTTTTTGTAGACTGACTTATAGAAAGTGTTTTCCTGTACACTTTTACTTTATCCTCTAGACAGAGGCTCAGCTTGCACTTCTGGTTGGCAGAGAAAGGCAAGGCTTGGATGAGGCTTGATTCTCTGGGTCATGCAATGTGCTGTGTGTCATCTGAGAAATTTCCTACCTGCCAGGTTTCCCCCATCTTTGTCTGGAACAGATCTCTTATTTTAGGGAGATATTCTTAGTCCACTCTGTGATCCTAGCATGTCTGTCAATCATGTGGCCCCATTGAACACAAGAAGCAGGAGATACAGGCAGAATGGGAGAGCACTTTCCTCGGACACAGCGAATGACCAGGGTTGTGACTCAGAACGTGAAGAACCAGCCAGATTCCTTTGAAAGAATCGCCACGGATGACGGGAAAAGAGCTGCCATCTTTGAGTTAGCACAGTCCAACCTGGTGCCGCTGTGCTGTGGGTGGAAGTTGTATGCCCCAGAATGGAACTAGAACAGAGGGACACAGAACGTAGAGATTAAGACAAAGACCGAAGTCTTGATGCTGTTGGATCTAGGTTTGGGGAAACCTATCTCTCAGTTGGTTCCTTTGACTCAATAAAGATAGGTGTGGACTTGTTTCAAGTTTGCTTCTTGGGGTATCACGGAGGCCACGAAGGTTATAGTTCTTGTGGAACTCTGCATGCCCAATGTTTAGCACTCAGCTCTGCTCAGAATGAACAGCTTCCATTGTACAAATAAATATGCCAGCCTCGCAACTCTTCACATATCTCAGCTCTTCCTGGTAACTTCATGCTAGAACTGCTTTATAACCTCTTTTGTGGTTGAAGCAGATGGAGCGGTGAGAGCATGGGTTAAGAATAAAATAAACAAATAAATAAAATTATTTTAAAAAAAAATACAGGCTCTGGAGAGAGCTGCCCTGCCTTTCACCTGCTGCAGCACTCGGGAGAGTGGTCCCTGAACCTCACCTGGGCAACACAGTAGAGCTGGCCCTGGTGATGTAGGTGTAGGAGAACTGGCCCCACCGCTTGCTGCTTACTACATAGGGTGAACTAGCCTGGGCAGTGCTGGAGAGCTCACCCTGGTGTTGAGGATGAGGGAGAGCCAGTGGGCTGACCAACCCAGCAATCACCCAGGCCCAGAACCAGGCAATGAGTTGACCCATCCCAACATCCACCCCATCTATGATCTGCTGGAGCGTGTGAAGGGGCTGGTCCTGCACTCTCAAAGTTGCAGGACCTCCATGACACAGGACAACAACAGTATATTCAAGAGGAGTCCCAGTGAGGGTTCAGTGTCGATAGTGTAGCAGAAACCAAAGGCCTCAAACCAGACCAATGACTCATTGCAATGAACACTTACAGGTAAAGATGTATGAACCAAAGATTATACTGTGTAACTAACTCACTGTGTCACACTAACTTCCGTGATGAGATAATCCTTTTCTTTTTCTTTGAAATTTTATTTTGTTTTATTTTGGGTTTGGGGGAGGTTGCAAGGGCAGAGGGCAGATTCAAAGGGACAGAGAAATGAGTGGGATCGAGATGCATAATGTGAAATCCACAAAGAATCAATAAAAATTTAAAAAAAAAAGAGTACAGGCTCTGGGGTGGGCAAGATTGGGCTCAAATAAAAATTTAATACTTTCTAAGTTGTAAATTTCTTCAAAATCCAAGCCTCCTTTCTGTAAAATGAGGATAGTATCATTTATGAAGTAATGGTCACATTATTTGTCTTCCTCGTTTTTTTAAAGTAATTTGCATCTGTCCCCCCTGTTCCCTGTACCAGGGTAGGTGTACATCTGAAGCGAGTCCAGTGATTAAAATAATGCAAGAGGCTGCACAACTGTGTAAGGCTGGTTTCCATAGTTATCCACAGATTACCATAGATCCAGAAAGACACCCAGAGCTGCGTCTGCTCTCCTCAAAGCTGACTTCTTGCCCTCCCCAGCCCTATTTGCACCGTTCTGATTGGTGAGTCAGCCCAGATGCCTTCCAACAAATTTCTTGTTTGTTTGTGTAGGGTGCAACCAAGGAGCCTGAATGAATAGATCCACCGCAAAAGCTTGCACTGAGAATTGGACAAGACAGTACATGTGAAGTAACAAGCACATTCCAGTAAAACTAATAAATTATTAGTCAGTGTTACCTGTTCTCATTACTGCAATTGGACTATTTACCTGAGTCCCACAGAGCTAAGCAAATTCCTGTTTATTGCTGAGAAGTCAACTGCATGGAGCAGCCTGTTGCTTACTCCTATCTTCAGACAGGACAAGAATCAGATAGTGATGACATCTGTCTGTCTTAAGACAACGTCTTCCTATCTAACCCCTGCTGTACTTGAACTTGGAATCCTACTGTCTTAGACTCTTGACTTCTGGGATTACAGATGTTCAACACCATGCCTAGTTGAGAAGTATCTTTATAAAAAGCAGACAAGGATTGCGAACTGCAGGGTGGCCTGAGGTTCATAGTGAGATCTTATATAAAATGTAAAAATTAAAAGAAAAAAATGAGACAAAAGAAGATTTTATTCCCACATGGAGAAGACAAGGCGAAGACAAAAGTACAGTTAGTGTGATCTGGCCATGATTCAAGGAGACTGACAGCCACTAGAAAATGACAGAGTCAAGGAACACTCCTCTGAAATACTCACAGAGGCTGTGACCTACTCACATGTAGATTCTTGGATCTCTGATCTTCAGAACTCTGAGTGAATAACTTTCCACTGTTCAGAGCCGTGAAGTTCATGATGACTTGTTATAGCAGCCACAAGAAATGGATACACATATTATCCTGAATAACTCTGTCAAGTGTATTGAAAACCCACACAACCAACAGCTAGAGCAGAAAGAAACTTAATTTGATTTGTATAGATTATTCAACTCTTTCCTGCTTTACTAATATTTTCAAGAGCTGAGAAGAGCTGTTACTGTCTATTATCACCAGCTCCTGGTGTTGCTCCCATACTCTCTCAGCACGTATGACCCTTTTGGGACAAGTCCCCAGAGTCCTAGGTCTTCAAGAGTTGTGGTTCCCAAAGCTGTAAAGGAGCTACCGAGGTTGACGCCAATAGTAAAACTTCCTTCCCTCCCTGCACCTTCTCATAGGTGACTGAGGGTCTGGAAGCATAAGCACTCAGTGGCCTTCATTGTTTTATTCTCTCTCCTTGAGATGGGTCAAGTGAGGTCAGACTCACAAAAGACAATCAAGGACACTGATGATACCTTTTCCTCCTTCCAATTCTTTCCAGATAACCCAACAACACTTCTCCTTTTTCTACTATTTTTAAATGCTAGAAAAGTATTTGCAAATACAGTTTAGTCAGGTTCCCCACTCCATGTTGGGAGCAGTTACTGTTGGGGCACTCCCTGATTTCTCTTCCTTTCCTATCCTTTATCAGTGTAAAAAGTCTGACATTTTCTTCTAGAAACTTCTTCAGTTGCACTGAAGTGTATGTGTGTATATTTTTCTCATTTTTAAGAATTAGTCATTTGAGAATTTCATACAATATGTTTTCATAATATTCAACCTCTTCCAACTCCTCCCAAATCCACTCCTCTTCCCTGTGCATGCAACTTTGTGTTTTCTCAGCTACTAGACTTATAGCTAGGTGTTATTTCCAATGTAACACAGCTGGGGACATATTGGACCTTTGATAAGAAGGGGATGACATTCTAGACCCAAAGAAGTTGTCAAGCTTAACTCAAATGTGTTAGCAGGAGCTATGAAGCAGTGTTTAAGTCTAGAGTTTGTGAATGTCCCATTAAGTAGGCTAGAAAAATATTGGGTAGGATTGGTGTACTCTCTGGATTGGTATATATATACTGGATTGACATACTCTCTCAAACTACAGATTCAGCATCCTTTCAAGGATTCAAAGAGGTGGTATGAATGCACAGCTTAGAAATAAATGATGTCCCAAACTAAATAAAGCTGAGATGTCATAATTTTGTTAGTACAGAGTGGAAGAAAGGCTTAGGAGTCTCTGTGAAGTGTGAATGGGATACCTGTGTAATGCTGGAAGAGTCACCAGATGCTTACATGCCAAGACACCCACGGGAAGGACTCATAGATATGTTGTTACTAAATGCTTGGGTGAAAGGTACACTTGAAAGTTTAGGGATAGATTTCCTGTTTAAGACGAGGCTAATGGTAGGCAAGACCATTACAGACATAGTCTCAATAAAGATGTTGGGACTCGGGCTAGAGAGATGGCTCAGAGGTTAAGAGCACTGACTACTCTTCCAGAGGTCCTGAGTTCAATTCCCAGCAACCACATGGTGGCTCACAACCACCTGTAATGAGATCTGGTGCCCTCTTCTGGCCTGCAGTCATACATGCTGTATACATAATAAATAAATAAATCTTAAAATAAAAAAAAAAAAAGAAAAAAAGATGTTGTGAGTCAACATCAGCTAGGTAATGGCATAGAATGACCAGAAGTCACTTAGTGTAGCATGAATCGTTAGAAGGTCTTATTCATAAAAACAAACCTGGAGGCAAGGTATTGGGGTGAATGCTGAAAGATCAGAGAAGCAGAACAGGCCACAGCTAATCTCACCTTGCCAGTTCTTCAGCTGATCCTATTTCCTCAGACTGGAAGCTTCTGAGTCCTTATCCAAATGAATCTCAGCTGAACTTCTGCTCAAAAGTCTAAAAGCTTAACCAGCTAAAAGCTTAACCAACTAGTTCTTGGTCCTCATGCCTTATATACCTTTCTGCTTTCTGCCATCACTTCCTGGGATTAAAGGCATGAGTCGCCATGCCTGGCTGTTTCCAGTGTGGCTTTAAACTCACAGAGATCCGAATCGATCTCTGCCTCCCAAGTGATAGGATATAAAGGCGTGTGTGTGCCACCATTTACTGGCCTCTACATCTAGTGGCTGTTCTCTTCTCTGACCCCAGATAAGTTTATTAGGGTGCACATTTTGGGGAACACAATATCACCACAACTTAGATATGATCTGAATGAATAACAGAGGTAGTCAAAGGGCCTGACCTGCAGCCACAGTGCTAGATATGATTAATGTCTGCATTAAAGTAAATTAATATGATCTCAAGTGCATGGTCCATGCTACTAATTTGGCAAAAGCACTCATACTCTGACCAGAAAACTTGATGAGGAAGAGTTTGCACATGCATGAGATGATATACTCTTTTGTCCCAAAGCTATGCTAACTCTCCCACCCCATGATGATATAATCCAAAGAGTTCTGAACCATCTGCATATCCCACAGGACTTCACAATGATCGATTACATCAATGATATTCTGTAATTGGGCTAATGAATAAAAAGTGACTAGTGCACTAGAGAGCTTCCTAAGACAGACACATACGTACCAGATGAGATGAAGCGAAACTCTAAAGGACTAAAGATGTTGGAGTTCCAACACTCCCTTGCTGTTACAAGAGTTCTGAAGTCACAATGTGCCAGGATGTACCTTGAAAGTCAAAGACAAACCACCACCTCTAGCTTCCTCCTCAGCACAGGAAGCCTTAGGCTTGGTATCACTTCTAGGGACAGCAGAGTCTGTGTTGGGAATAGTCTCTAGCCCATGTGCCAGGTGCCAAGACATCTTTCTGCCATTGACAAAGTCTCCAATACAGGAGAGCACTGCAGAAAACTCTGGCTACAGTGCTCACAGCTTGGCTGCTTAGGTCATAAGACCCTGAAGTCCTAGACTACTAGAGACATTAATGACAAGGAGAGATACAGTGGAACAGTGGCTCAAAGGAGAAGACACAGTATGTGAATAACAGTGCAAGCTCCTATGATTCTGAAGTGAGAAGAATTACACACACACACACACACACACACACACACACACACACACACACACATAAAAAGCCTTAAGCTGTTGGCATACTGCTGGGCCATAGTAGACATGAAAGGCCTGACCACAAGATACCAAATGACTCTGCTTTCAGAGCTGTCCTCGTGGACTGAGTTGCTTGAGACCTACAAGAGTTTATTACCAGAAAAATAACGTGTAAGCTCTAAGCAAAAGAAAGACCAGAGAGAGAAATATCATAGCAAGATGGCATGTGGCCCAGACCCCCAGGCTTGACCATTGTGCACCAGCAATTCTGTCTTTGGATCACAGAGGGAATCCCATGACTGCATGTATGAAGACCGAGAAATTCAAGTTTGGCTTACAGAACAGCCTACTGTGTGGTTGCTTAAAACTGGAAGCTGTACTGCAAGTGACTTTGAAAAATACGCGTGTGGAGTCCCTCCTAAATACCTCCCTCCTAAGGAGAGTCACCCATCTGTGCCCTTTGTATAAAAAGGTAAGTAGCTTAGACACCACCAGCACCAGCACTGTTGCTGGACCCCGCCCCCAACTCCAGTGGAATTCCCCTACTCACGTGCAGTCCACACTAGTCGGAGGAGTGGGTGAATGACCTGCCTGCCTGCTGGACTGCCACACTCTCTGGATTCTGTTCCTCCAAGACCCATTCAGCCACCTAAGCCCTCCTCCCTCACCAGACTCCCCTTGGAAAGGCCTTTCACACAACTCCAGCAGACTTCATTGGCTTAGGGACAGTCCACACCAATCTGAAGAACAGGTGAGTGACCTGCCTCCCAGCTGAGCTGCCCCACTCCCCAGGCCCTGATCCCTAGGGCACATCCTGTGGCCTTCTCCCTTGCCCATAGCCCTGGCAGCTTTACCAGAGGTCAGGCTGGTCCTGGGGACCCCAGGTAAGACACTGCCCACTCCCCACTAACACTTCTTAAAGCCCACCCAACAACCCCAGACTGCACCCCTGGGCTCCATATTCCTGCCTACAACTTCAGAATAAGACTTAGGCTTTACTGGAGGCCAGACTGGATCTAGAGACCCAAGGTAAAACACCACCCACAGCCTGCTAACACCCCCTAAAGCCTGCCCAACATGCCCCAAAGGTACCCTCTCCCCTGGGCTCCATACCAAAGCCCACAGCCCTAGTAGCTTTACCAGAGGCCAGGCTGGTCCTAGGGACCCCAGATAAGACACTGCCCAATGCCTACTAACACTCCTTAAAGCCTGTCCAATAACTTCAGACAGCACCCCCTCCCCTGGGCTCCATATTCTACAACTTTGGAAAAAGATGTTGGCTTTACCAGAAGCCTGGCCAGATCTAGGGACCCTTGCCCTGCCCCTCCAAAAACCCAATGGAGACATCCTATTGGACCTGAAGACTTGCCCGTCACCAGAACCCTTGGCCACTTAGGCCAGAAGACCAGAGAGGAAACAGAAACTGAAGAACAAAACATCCATCCAACAAAGAGAAATGCAGCAATCAATACCTAGACCTAATCACCCCATCCAGAACCCTAAATGCCAGTGTAAGAACACAATAACAGAAAGTACAATATGGCACCACCAGAACCCAGCTATTCTGACAGCAAGACCTGAACATTCCAACGCTGCTGAAGCACAAGAAAATGGCCTTAAAAATAACTTTATGAAGATGGTAGAGGTCCTTAAAGAAGGAATGAAAAAAATCCTTTAAAGAAATTGAGGGAAAGACAAACAAAAAATTAGAGGAAATTAATAAATCCCTTAAAGAATACCAAGAAAGTCAAGAAAAAACAAGCAGGTGAAGGAAATTGTTCAAGACCTGAAACTAGAAATAGAAGCAATAAAGAAAACACAAATTGAGGGAATTCTGGAAATGTAAAATCTGAGTAAGTGAACTGGAATTACAGATGCAAGCATCAACAACAGAATATAAGCGATAGAAGAGTCTCAGGCGTTGAAGACTCAATAGAGGAAATAGATTCATAGGCCAAAGAAAATGTTAAATCTAAAAAATTCTTAACACAAAACATCCAGAAAACCTGAAAAGACCAAACTAAGACACCATGAAAAGACCAAACTAAGAATAACAGGAATAGTAGAAGGAGAAGAATCCCAGCTCAAAAAGCCAGAAAATGTATTCAACAAAATCATAGAAGAAAATTTCCTCAACTGAAAGAAGAAAATGTCTATAAAGGTACAGAATCTAAAGAAGAGAAATACACACACACACACACACACACACACACACACACACACACACACACTACCACCACCACCACCAACAACAACAAAATAACAGGAATTAACAATCACTGGTCACTAATATCTCTCAATATCAATGGACACAATTTGCCAATTAAAAAGACACAGGGTAAAAAAAATGGATATGAAAAGAGGATCCATCCTTCTGCTGCATACAAGAAACACACCTCAACATCAAAGATAGGCATTACCTCAGAGTAAAGGGTTGGAAAAAGTTTTTCTAATCCTAAGAAGCAAGCTGGTATAGCTATCTTAGTATCTAGAAAAATAGACTTCAAACCAAAATTAATCAAAAGAGATGGAGAAGGATATTTCATATTCATCAAAGGAAAATCCACTAAAATGATGTCTCAATTCTGAAATCTATGCCCCAAATACAAGGGCATCCACATTTGTAAAAGAAATATTGCTAAAGTTTGAATCACACGTTGAGCTCCACACATTAATAGTGGGACACTACCCAACTCTCACTAAAGGACAGGTTGTCCAGACAGAAACTAAACAGAGAAATAATCAAACTAACAGACATTATGACTCAAATGGACCTAACAGGTATCTATTGAACATTTCACCCAAACACAAAAGAATATACCTAATTCTCAGCACTTCATGGAATCTTCTCCAAAATTGACCATATACTTGGCCACAAAGCAAATCTCAATAGATAAAAAAAAAAGGAATAACCCTGTGGTAGTTTGAATGTAATTGGCTCTCATAATCTCATAGGGAGTGGCACTATTAAGAGGTGTGGCTTTGTGGGAGTGGGTGTGGTCTTGTTGGCAGAAGTATGTCATTGTGGGGGTGGGTTTTGAGGTTTCCTATGCTGAGGATACTGCCCAGTGTGTCAGTTTGACTTCCTGTGACCTTCATATCAAAAATTAGCCAGCACCACATCTGCCTGAACAACTGCCATGGTCCCCACTATGATGATAATGGACTGAACCTCTGCCTTGGAGGAGGTGGGAATGGAGGGTGGATTGGGGTGGAAGGCTGGGGGTGGGAGGAGGGAGGAGAGGGGAATTTGTGACTAATATATAACATGACTAGAAAATCTCTTGTATAAAATTTAAAAAAAAGATTTGCTGTGGTCATGGTGTCTCTTCACAGCAATGAAAACCCTAAGACAACCCCCCTGAATCTTATCAGATTATCATGGATTAAAACTGGAGTTCAACAACAACAGAAATAATAGAAAGCTTACAAACTCATGGAAACTGAACCTCTCTCTACTGAATTACCACTAGGTCAAGGAACAAACAAAGAATCAATGAAAATGAAGGCACAACATCCCCAAACTTGTAGGACACAATGAAAGCAGTGCTAAGAGGAAAGCTCAGAGCTTTAAGTGCTTAAAGAAGTTGGAGAAATCTCACACTAGCAACTTAACAGCACACCTGAAAGCTCTAGGACAAGAAGAAGCAAACTCACCCAAGAGGAGTAGATGGCAGGAAATAATCAAATTGAGAGCTGAAATCAGTAAAATAGAAACAAAGAGAACAGTACAAAGAACTAGTGAAACAAAGAGTTAGTTCTTTGAGAAAATCAACAAGATAGACAAACCCTTATCCAAACTAACCAAAAGACAGAGAGAGAATATCCAAATTAACAAAATCAGAAATGAAAAGGGAGACATAGCAACAGACATTGAAGAAATCCAGAGAATCATTAGATCATACTTCAAAAACCTGTACTCCACAGAATTGGAAAATCTAAAAGAAATGGACAAATTTCTGGATAGGTACCACATGCCAAAATTAAATCAAGACCAGATAAGCAGCTTAAATACACCTAATGCCCTCCAAGGAAATAGTAGTCATTAAAAGGCTTCCAACCAAAAACAAACAAACAAAACCAACCAACCAAACAACAACAACAATAAAACCAGGACCAGATGGTTTCAGCACAGAATTCTACCAGACTTTCAAAGAAGAGCCAATACCAATATTCTTTAAATTATTCCTCAAAATAAAAACAGAAGGAACATTGCCAAATTCTTTTTAGGAGGCCACAGTCACTCTGATATCCAAACCACAGAAAGACTCAACAAAGAATTACAGGCTAATTTCCCTCATGAACACTGATGCGAAAACACTCAATAAAATACTTGCAAACTGAATCCAAGGACATATCAAAAAGATCATACACCATGATAGATTAGGCTTCATCCCAGAGATGCAAGAATGGTTCAAAATTTGGAAATCTGTCAATGCAATCCACTATATAAACAAACTGAAAGAAAAAAAACCACATGAGCATCTCCTCAGCTGCTGAAAAAGCCTTTGACAAAATACAACACCTCTTCATGATTAAAGTCTTGGAGAGATCAGGGATACAAGGAACATACCTAAACATAATAAAAAGCAATATATGGGACTGGACAGATGGCTCAGAGGTTAAGAGCACTGACTGCTCTTCCAGAGGTCCTCAGTTCAATTCCCAGCAACCACATGGTGGCTCACAACCATCTATAATGAGATCTGGTGCCTCTTCTGTCATGTAGGTATGTATGCTTACAGAACACTAATATATATATATAAATCTAATAAAAATAAGAGCGATATGCAGCAAGCCAACACCAAGAGAAACTCAAAGCAATTCCACTAAAATCAGGAACAAGACAAGGTTCCACTCTCTCCATTTCTATTCAACATAGTACTTGAAGTTCTAGCTAGAGCAATAAGGCAACTAAAGGTGATCAAGGGGATTCAAATTGGAAAAGAAGTCGAAGTATCATTATTCACAGATGAAATGATAGTATACATAAGTGACCCAAAAAATTCTACCAGGGAACTCCTACAGCTTGTGGTGGTAATTTGTTCCCTAAAATATTGTGCACCCTAATAAACTTATCTGGGGTCAGAAACAGAACAGCCACTAGATACGGAGGCTAGAAAATGGTGGCACTCATGCCTTTAATCCTAGCATTCCAGAGGCAGAAATCCGTCTGGATCTCTGTGAGTTCAAGGCCACATTGGAAACAGCCAGGGATGGTGACACATGCCTTAATCCCAGAAAGTGAGCCTTTAATCCCAAGAAGTGAGGGCAGAAAGCAGAAAGGTATATAAGGTGTGAAAACCAGGAACTAGGCTGGTTAAGCTTTCAGGCTTTCGAGAAGCAGTTCAGCTGAGATTCATTTGGATGAGGACTCAGAGGCTTCCAGTCTGAGGAAACAGGATCAGCTGAGGAACTGGCGAGGTGAGGTAGCTGTGGCTTGTTTTGCTTCTCTGATCTTCCAGCATTCACCCCAATAACTGGCCTCAGGTTTGATTTTATTAATAAGACCTGTTAAGATTCGTGCTACAATAGCTGATAAACACCTTTAGTGAAGTGGCTGGATACAAGATTAACTAAAAATAAAATCAATAGCCTTTCTATTTCCAAATAATAAATGGACTGAGAAGGAAATCAGGAAAACAACACCCTTCACAATAGTCATAAATAATATAAATTATCTTGTTGTAACTCTAACCAAGCAAGTGAAAGACCTGTATGACCATAACTTCAAGTCTTTGAAGAAAGAAATTGGAGAAGACACCAGAAAATGGAAATATCTCCCACGCTCATGGATTAGTAGGATTAACATAGTAAAAATGGCCATCTTACCAAAAGCAATCTGCAGATTCAGTGCAATCCCCATTAATATCCCAACATAATTCTTTACATACCTTGAAAAAACAATACTCAACTTCATATGGAAAGGCAAAAAACCCAGGATAGCTAAAACAATCCCGTACAATAAAAGAACTCCTGGAGGTATCACTATCTCTGATTTCAAGCTCTACTACAGAGCAATAGTAATTAAAGCTGCATGATATTAGCATAAAAACAGACAGGTGAGTCAATGAAATCGAACTGAAGACTCAGATGTAAATCCACACACCTATAGACACTTGATTTTTTACAAAGAAGCAAAATTTATAGATGGAAAAAAAGTGTCTTCAACAAAAGGTGCTGGTCTAACCGTATGTCCACATGTAGAAGAATGCAAAGAGACAGATATGTATCACCCTGCACAAAACTCAGGTCAAAGTGGATAAAAGAACTCAACATAAATCCAGATACACTGAACCTGATAGGAGAGAAAATGAAGAATAGTCTTGAATGCATTGGCATAGGAGACAACTTCCTGAATGGAATACTAATAGTGCAGACACTAAGATAGACAGTTAATAAATGGGACCTCATGAAACTGAAAAGCTTCTGTAAGTCAACAGACACTATCAATAGGACAAAACAGCAGCCTACAGAATGGTGAAAGATCTTCACCAACCCCACATCCAACAAAGGGCTGATCTCCAAATTATAGAAAGAACTTAAGAAACTAGATATTGAAAAACAAAATAATCCAATGAAAAAGTGGGGTACTGATCTAAACAGAGAATTCTCAATAGAAGAATCTTAAAGGAATGTTCAACAACTTTAGCCATCAGGGAAATGTGAATCAAAAAGACTCTGAGATTTCATCTTATACCTGTCAGAATGGCTAAGATCAAAAACACAAGTGACAGCTTATGCTGGAGAGGATGTAGAGCAAGGGGAACACCCCTCCATTGCTGGTGGGAGTGCAAACTTCCACTTTGGAAATCAATATGGTGGTTTCTCAGGAAATTGGGAACTGATCTACCTCAAGACCCAGCTATACCACTCTTGAGCATATACCCAAAGGACACTCTACCAGATCACAAGGACACTTGCTCAGCTATGTTCATATCAGCTTTATTTGTAATAGCCAGAACCTGGAAACAACCTAGATGTCCCTCAACTGAAGAATGGGTAAAGAAAATGTGGTACATTTACACAATGGAGTATTACTCAGCAATTAAAAACAATGACATCATGATATTTGCAGGCAAATGGATGGAACTAGAAAAAAAAAACCATCCTTAGTGAGGTAACTCAGACTCAGAAAGACAAACATGGTATGTACTCACCTACAAGTGAATATTAGCTGTTAAGGAAAGAATAATTATGCTACAATCCACAGACTTAGAGAAGCTATGTAACAAGGAGAGGACACATAGCTCTCCCTGAGAACGGAAAATAGAATAGATTTTGCAGGTGGACTGGGAATAGGAGGGATCAGGTTAGGGAATGGAAGGGAAGATTACTGAAAGAGATGACTGGAGGGGAGGTGGATTTATGGGTCAGGCAAAAACTCGGTGCAAGGAAAACTCCCAGGAATCTACAAGGGTGACCCCAGCTACATAGCCTGAACTAGTCATCTACTGTGTCCAGGCAAGACTTTCGTTGGAGGGATTGGGATGCTAACTCAGCCACATAACCTTTGACCTACAGTCTTTTCTGCCTATGGGATATGCTGGGGTCAGGGTAGCACAGAGATTGTGGGAGTAGCCAATCAATGATTGGTCCAGCCTGAAACTCAAGCTACAAGAGTGAACCCACCCCTGACACTGCCTGGAGTACCAGAACTCAGAGGCTGGATGGCCCAGAGACCTAGGATAGAACCAAACATGACTGGAGAAAAAAAAATGTCAAAGTAATGATGCCTAAAGACATTTCACTATATTCATAGATTGGTGCCCAGCCCAATAGTTGTTGGAGAGGCTTCATCCAGCAACCAATGGAAACAGATGTGGACCCACAGCCAAACATTAGGCCAAGTTTGGGGGATCCTGCTGAAGAGAGAGAGGAAGGATTGTACAAGCCATAGGACACCATAGAGGTCAAGGACACCACAAGAAAACCCACAGAAACACCTAACCTGGGCTCATAGGGGCTCACAGAGACTGAACCAACAACCAGGGAGCCCACATGGGACTGACCTAGGCACTCTACATATATGTGACAGTTGTGTAGCTTGGTCTACTTGTGGGACTCCTCACAGGGGGAGCATGGGCTGTCTCTAATTCTTCGGCTGGCTTTTGGGAATTCAGTACTCGTACTAGGTTGCCTTGCTCAGTCTTAATACAAGGGGAGGTGTTTAGTCTTACTGCAATGTGATATGCCATGCTTTGTAGATACCCATGGGAGGTCTGACCCTTTCTGAACAGAAGCAGAGGAGTGGATTGTGGGTGCAGAGGGGTCATTGCAGGGAAGGAATGAGAGGAGAAAAAGGAAGGGAAACTGTGGTAGGTATGTAAAATAAATAAAATTTTAAAATAAGATAAGTATCTTGATATTAGAAGAGATCCAGCCTCAGGGGCAAAGGTCATAGAAGAGGAAGACCGGAAGAATGAAACAAGGAGGCAGCTAGCCAAATGAGAATGGGAAGGAAGTGAGCAAAATCTTTGTTATCTTAAGTGTGAGTACGTGGCATGGAGGCACAGAGCATCGATCACAGAGGAAGCCCCCTCGTAAGTGGCAGTGCACATAGCTCGGCTGCCTAGGCAGACTGCAGTCCTGCGCCCTTAGAGAGATCCATGACCAGACATACAATGTGGCAATAGACTACATGATAAGATACAGCCCATGAATAACAATGAGCCCTTCAGGTCCTGTCTCCCCGTCTCTCCCACCAAGTCTGCGTCATTTTGCTAACTCAGCCCTGCTCAGAGGGTAAATGAGCAGGTGGCCACAGTAGGAGAGGCAGTACTGTGCATTGGCCCAAGTAGCATGGGCTCTACCGAATCAGGTTGATTTAGCTGCGGCTGCCATCAAATACCAGACTTGCCAGCAGCTGATGCAGTGCTGAAGACCTGATATTGTTCTGTCCTCGAGAAAATGGTTTAGTGGCAAGTTAATGACCTTGAGTCATTTCTTACCCGGAAAAGTCAGAGGCCTCAAGAATGAACGCATATGCTGGATCAAGTTTGCTTTTCCTATCTGCATGGCCTCAGCACCATTGCTATCCGGGGGACTCACGTCCTGTTTCACTGTGAGAAAGAATTTTGAATAACTGTGTCCAAGTGGGACTGCAAAAGAGGGACAGCAGTAGACCTGAGGCCATTGGGTCCACTGGTCATCTCATACCACTGGTGCCCTCTTCCCCTGAGGTTGGACCCTTCCCTCCACAGTAGCACATAAGCACTCCATACCCACTCTATCAAGGCCACATCTCCCAATCCTTCCCAAAGAATTCCACCAACTGGGGAACCAAGTATTTAAACATGAGTTTATGGGAGCCATTCTCTAATGTGAGAAATCCACGGAGTCTGCTTGAAGGGCAAAGGAATTTATTAGGGGAGAAACACTGATTGTACAGAACAGATTTGTTGCAGGTTCTAGAATGTTGGGGCACAGTCTCATGTGGTTCAGGCTGTCTCAGTCAGTCCCTCATCCAAGCCCAAGAGGGAGAGAAGAGAGCTATGCATGCACATCTCAGGTCTTAAGGGTAGCCGAGGGGCCACACCCCATGGGCATATACTTCAAGGTCATAGGCAGGTAGAGCAATTACCTGCTACATCTCTAGGGCTGTGCTTCAGGGTCGTAGAACAGATACCCACTAAATTCTCATTTAAACCACCACACCCATCTGCTAACTTTTTCAAAGTATGTTTTACTCAGGAGAAATCCTCAATCTACATGGAATGAAACAGACCTACTTTTATCCCTTTGTTTATAGGTTGTTCTTCTGAAGAGCTGTAAAAGGGATCCTTCCCCAGTTCTACATAACAAAAATATGAATTTTAGTTTATTAAAGTTCATGGTCTTAACTTATATTTATTCTTGTACCTACCTGGTATCCATCTTTCTTGTTAGTTTCTGGAAACATCCAATCTTATCTCAATACGTATAGATATCTTTCTTCTAGTAGCCTATTTCCCATAAGTATGTCCCAGGAACTCATTTATATTGTTTTTTGTTTTTATTCATGAACCAAAGCAGAGATAGTGTAATGGTTTTGTAGTTAGTGTTGGCCATAAGGGCTATTTTGTGTGGTGTTTGAAAGGGGGGTAAGTAAGGGGGCAGCCATGTGTGTATGTATGTATGTATGTCAGTATGTATGCATACATGCATGTATCTGTCTGTCTGTCTGCCTGTCTTTCTGTCCTAAAGATGTGTGGAAGGCTGTCTTGTACGTACTGTCACTGAACTGATAGTTTACTATGTTGGGTCCACTTGGATATCCAGCTCCTCCAGCTCCTGTTCAACCTCCTCCAGCTTTTCCAAGTTCAATCTCAAGAGCTCCCTTCTGTTGACCTCAGGACCTCCCACAGCCCTGCTACACAAACAACGAGGTAGCATCCAAGTCGAAGCAGACCGTAGTTGACAAAGGATGCTTTGTTAACTTTTTACAGGAAAGACTTAGTGTTGAACTGGTGCGATAGAAACTTTCTATTTCCATAGAAAAGATTGAAGAAACAGAAGAGAAACGGTGCAGTGTGGTTTCTGAGGCAATGGGAGAAAGCGGTGTCTTACTCAGACAACCAGGAAGGCTCTGGCATCACAGACATGACCTATTATAGGTGTCATGGGGCGATGGCAGTGATGGTGATGGATGTTAATGGCACTCACCATACTTTCGTCTTTTTTCTAGTCATCCATGCCTAGGGGATGTGTAGATTGTACTTTCTGGGTGATGTTTGACTACAGAAGGCCTGTTTCAGAGTGAGTAAAACAAAGCTGAAGTGGAAGCATCATCTCCATCTTCAGGGTACAGAAATGAATATGTGTTCTGCAGCATCCTGCTTGGTTCACACCTACTCTGTTTTCTATGCTATGTCTATAGGTCATTTTCTGAATAGCAAGACTTTCTCATCCCAATTAAAAGCTTACCAGTGCTTTAAAATAAAATAGATTTGTTCTGTAACTGGTGTTTATTTTTCTGCAAATACTCAGAAAAGGAAAAAAACATTAAGGTGTCTCTCAGCAAGGATAGTGGATGCAGGCAACTGGCAATATCTGTTCCACAGAACCAACACTATACCAGGGCGGCTCTGTCTGCCACGTGACTAGAGTCTGGACTTCTGGGTGCAGAGCCTTCCTGCGTGGCATTGAGAGGGAGCGCCATTGCTCCAGGTGGGGATTCAGGGCACAGATGGAGTACAGGTGCTGATGTGTGTGCTGGTGATAAAGTAGGTGAACATTCAGAGTGATTTATTCTTATCCCAACTCCATCCCTCATAGGATGGCCCTGGGCGCCACCACAGCCCCGAGTCTGAGCCAGCATAATAAATCACAGAGTTCCTTGTGCTCCAAAGGGGAGTGCTAACGTGAATACTGAATAGAATTTGTGTTATCATGTTACCGAGGCAAAAATACCATGCGTTCTCACAGGGAATGCGCTTTCTCTAGAAACAATTAGATTTCCCATCTCGGCTCCCCCAGGCTTATCCCCACAGACACAGTGCCATCTACTGAAAATAGAGCACCAATAGCCATGGTACCCCGAGGGATTCCCAGGAGAGCCCCCTCTCTGTGGGCTCTGGGTCTCACCCACCTCCCAGATGGACTGGAGGGAGTAGGCGGAATCTGCAGGCTGTTCCCCTGTCACAAACTGGAGTGCATCTGTTCCCTGGTGCTTCCCGTGAGCACCAGTGAGAAGTTCCTGTAGGACCCCGAGGAGGCTGGCAGGACACCTACAGGGTACCCGGAAGCCCTTAGCGTTGCGTTCTGGCCTTCAACTGACTATAAACTCTTGCTATCCTGTAGAGGAGGCATGCTGTTATACTAAGACTTACCAAGGATGGCTGACATGTCTTTCTCTGGATAATTATGAGGTGTTTATTTCCAGGTAATAGTTAGCCGTGTATTTAATTCCACTTATCCTTCAGTGAAATTTTGAATGGATGACACAAGTAAGAGAGTATTAACAGAATCCTGAAGCCTAACCGGGACATGTATGTTGCGCGTCCTTGGGGTATGTAGATAACCGAGGTTGCCATGAAATTCGATTGTGGCAAGTTCCCTGTGTTCTCTCTAAGTGGCAGTGTTTGTTGGTTTCAGGAATGAAGAATAAAAGAGAGCTCACTGCAGGCATCGAACCACCTCAGAGATAAACTAGGAGCCACAGGCTCTTTGACACACCAGTCCTGTTTGTGCTCACCTGTTCCCAAACACCTCTCAGTGCTCTTCCTCCTCCCCAGGAATCCAAGTCCCGGGTATGGCGTCAGAGCTGTTGGAATCTCAAAGCTCTGGTTTGTGTTGGTTCTGGTTGGACTTGTGGTGTGCAATCAGGCCCCAGATCCCCTTCCCTTTGCCCCTTCGGATCTGGCCCCACTTCCCCACTTGCATGAACTGCTCATTCCTTTCACATTTTCTTTTTTTTTTTTTTTTGTTTTGTTTTTTTTTGTTTGTTTGTTTTTGTTTTTCGAGACAGGGTTTCTCTGTGTAGCTTTGCGCCTTTCCTGGAGCTCAATTGGTAGCCCAGGCTGGCCTCGAACTCACAGAGATCCGCCTGCCTCTGCCTCCCAAGTGCTGGGATTAAAGGCGTGCGCCACCAACGCCCGGCACCTTTCACATTTTCTAAAACACATTTTTCTAAAACAAAAGGTCCCCATAGTTAAGTCTGTGATCCGATTTTTTTAAAATCACAAGTATGCTTGAGATTGCATTCATTAAAAAGGCATTTGAAGCTGCCTTAGAAGCGTCTGTCATCACCACAACCATCACTGTCTACTTCTAACTGTCTAAGCAGCAGGTGAAGGGTGCCATGGGTGGATGTTGGGGAGTGGGGATGGGGTGAAGGCAGGAAGTCCTCTGGACAGGGTAACCAGCCTGGAATGTGCTGTGGGAGTCAGCCTGGAGCCAGATGGGAGTCTCTGACCCAAGGCAAGCATTTAGTGCCCATCTTTCTGGATTCTTTATATCACATGTTCTAGAAAATTTAGAAATTAAACACCTTTTACTATCAAATTGCCAAGAGGAATTTGGGTTCAAAATTATATCTTGGAGCTGACTCCATTACACTTGACATGATCTTGAAGAAATCATGGATTTTTCCAAACCTCAAGTTGATTTTCTATAGTTTTAGAAAATGGGTGAGATATTCTCTGTCACCAGGTTGTGTAGAAACTGTTTTGTTTTTTTTTTTTCTGTAAGCGTGCTGACGACATTGGCCAGACATCTCCCAAAAAGCATAACTGATAGAATGGATCTATATTAAAGGGGGATTTATTAGATTGGCTTTCAGGATATTGTAGTCTAGGTAGCCCAACAATGGCTTCTCACACTGGAAAGGGCAAGAATCTGGCAATTGTTCAGTCCATGAGGCTGGTTGTTCTATTAGTCTCCATCTAATGTTGAACGCCTGGAGAATTTGTGGAGAGCTGCTTGTCTTCGGTCTTTATTGGAATCCCAAAGGAGTTGGTTCTAATATCGGTGAAGGACTGTCACAGGAGCAGGCTAGACAGACTTGCTACTGAGGGGAAGGGCGAGCAGACAGAAAGCAAAGGTTCCTTCTTCTGTGCCTTGTATCTGGGCTGCCACCAGAAGGTACCACTCACATTTAGGGTGGCTCTGCCCACTTCAAATAACCTGATCTTGAGCATCCCTCACAGGGATGCCTAGCAGCTTGTGTTTCTAGTTCATTCCAGATGCAGCTAAGCTGACAACCGAGATATGCCATCACATTGACTAAACTCCATGGTTAGAATTTATAACCATTTTTTAGAACTTCTTGTGGGTTGCTACCAGTAAAAGAAAACACAAGCCCTCTGGTAGACAGTGATGTCAAAGCCATATCAATTGTTTTTCCCACACCAAGATGGCTCACGCTTGCCATCATTCACCCAGTCTACAAAGGAGCCAACAGTTGCTATGAGGCATGTCTTGAAGTTCTACTAGGGTGGGTTTAAGAATGTATATTTGAAAAGCAGTGACATGAAGTACAGTCATATTTATCATCCTGTTTCCTTGGGGTTCCAATGGCAGTTTTGTGATAGGATGTTCAAAAGTCAATTAACCAGGAATGTTTAGCATCATATTGAAACAAGCCAGGCAATGTGGCTGGGAAAGATGGTAAATCTGTCACAAACAGTAGTTATATGCTTGTGACAATTTTGTGTGTATTTTCCTTTGTGGAGACATGGTGTACTGAGTCAGGTTTTATAGTGGTATTTTATTTGTGCTGAAATGTGATTTTATTTGTATGTTAATAAATAAAGTTGTCTAGGGGTCAGAGCTATTAGCAAGCCATAGGGAAAGCCAGGGCGGTGGTGGTGCACGCCTTTAATCCCAGCACTTGGTAAGCAGAACTAGGTAGATCTCTGTGTGTTCAAGGATACAGCCAGCATTGGAGACACACGCCTTTAATCTCAATACCAACCATAGAAAACCTGGAGGTCTGTACAGACCCGCAGTGACGAGGCAGTCACGTAGTTGGGTTTACAACCAATGAGAAGGAAGAACAAGAACTCTTTATAAGACAAACGCACAGGAAGTAGCTCCCTTTTTGGAGAGGTCTCTTGGCGGGAGAGGCTAGCTGGCGGAAGGCGGGTAAGGCTCTTAGCTCTGACTTCTTGGGCTTTTATCTTTACATTGGCTCTGTGTTTCTTATTTAATAAGACGGTTGGTTACATCTACAAGGTTTAGACAAACATGACAGTCACATCTGGATAGGACGGAAAGGACATAGTACAATGTTGACATTTTTGTGACCAGGAGAGTGGGTGCAATTGGATCAGGTTGTGGGAGGAGTTTTAATAGAAGGTAAGAATGGTAATACTGGGGATATAGGGGGAAGTATTTGAGTCATGGATGTAAGATTTAGCAACTTAAAGAAATTTATTTTATGTATGTCTGGGTGTTTTGTCTGTAGGAATGTCTGTGCAGCACTTGGTGCCTGGTGCCCATGGAGGCTGAAAGATGACACTGAATACCCTAAATTGGAGCTACAGATGGTTGTGAGAGGCCATGTGGGTGCTGGGAATCAAATCTGGGTCTTCTACAAGAGCAGCCAGTGCTCTTAACCACGGAGCCATTTCTCCAGCCTCAACAACTTTTTTTTTTAAGACTGTCTTACTACATGGCCAGGGCTGCCTTCAAACTCATGATCCTTCTCCCTCAGCCTCCTGAATGCTAAGATTACACATGCTTGGTGGCTATTTTTTAAATTTTGATGTCTCATTTACATACTCACATGAAGGCACAAGAGTAGGCAGAATTCATCCTTCACATGGCCATGAAAAAGCAGTCAGATTTCTTACATGTCTCAGTTCCTTTCCTACAAAGGGATGAGGAAGTCAAACCTTCCCAAGAAAGAGCATAGAGCAAGTCACAGAAGGTTGAAAATATTCAGGTGCTCAAAGCAGAGCAAACTTACTTTGAATGAGATCTCTTATACCTGCAGAGAGAAGATGAAAAAACAGTCTTAAGAAATTATGAGTTTTTAGCTACTTGTGGCAGTTCATGCCTGTAATCCCAGCACTCAGGAGGATGAAGCAGGGGGATTGCCTCAAGATTAAAGTCAGCCTGTGCTACCCAGTGAGTTCTAGGTCAGTCAAAGCTACAGAGTAACACCCCATTGTAAGAACAATAAAACTTGCTGCTTCTGTGGTAGTTGATTGGAAACCTCTAGAAACACCCTCTCCATTACTTATGTCTCCGATCTTGCAGATCACAAAATGTACTCTTCAGATTGTAGTGTGAGATCTATGGAGTCACATGGGTACTGCTGTCAGCTGCAAATACAGTTCTTTATTGTGGTTGCAGCCTGTTCTCCCTAAAATAAAATTCAGCATGTGTTGAATTTAAGTTTAGCCTGGCTTACTTCTCTGCCAAACAGAATGTAAGTATAGTGGATATAATACTGTGTTAACTTTCTTTTCAACATCAACCCAAATTTTGAATGTTCTTATCCATTTACTATTAAACTTTCATGTGGAAGCAAAATGGGAGCCTTTCAGGGCACCATCTTTGGCAGCACGGAAATCCATTTGGATCTGGATTGTGCCACTTCCTTATCTGTACAAACAGGGTGATAAAAATGTTAATGTCACACCGTGGTTACATACTTTAAAGGAGGTGACTGTGCGGACTGTACAGGGACACTTGGGTAGCCTCACTATTAACGCACGCTCTCCACACCCAAGTTCTGAACCAATTAAGAAACAGACAAGGGTAAGGCCCACTGGAGACTTGGCATTCATGACATGGACATTGGCTGGCTTCAGCCTCCTGAAGCCGAATACCCAAAGCACAGATAGTCCTGAGTAATCCATCCCCTCACAGCCAAAGCCCTTGACACTAAGCTTATAGCATACCTAACATCTTGGAAGAAGACTTGTTTTATAAAGAGCTTGCACTACAAATACTGTTGCTTCGAAACTTGCCGATGAGAGAGACACCACTCCTCCCCAGTGAAGGAAGGTGAGGAGGTTGAGGTATCCAGTAGTGTTAGAAAATACCCAGTAGTCTTACACACCCCCTCAGGGGTATGAAACATCAGGAGTGTGTTCTCATAACAGGAGTGTTCCAACAGGCTATTTAGCACAGTGTCCAGCACAAAGAGGCATTTTTACGTGTCACCTGGGCCTAACAGAATCTCTCTCTCTCTTTTAAAGCACACTGTTTTTAAAAGATTTATTTATTTATTTTGTATACAGTGTTCTACTTGCACGCCAGAAGAGGGCACCAGATCTCATTACAGATGGTTGTGGGCCACCTTGTGGTGGTTGGGAATTGAACTCAGGACCCCTGGAAGAGCAGCTAGTGCTCTTAACCTCTTGTGGTGGTTGGGAGTTGAACTCAGGAGCCCTGGAAGAGCAGCCAGTGCTCTTAACCTCTTGTGGTGGTTGGGAGTTGAACTCAGGAGCCCTGGAAGAGCAGCAGCCAGTGCTCTTAACCTCTGAGCCATCTCTCC
>CABHPP010113305.1:0-23551 GCA_902168425.1 Peromyscus attwateri
TTTTTTTTAACATTTAGGCAGTTCTACCAGTTTTAATTAGCCTTTAATTACCCAATTCCTATGGGTTTTCATCCTGGATCTCAAGCTTTCCACACTGCAAGGATATTTTTGGAGTCATCAAGCATGTGGCAATAAAGCTGGCTTTGAGCCTATGACATTGCAAAGGACAGGGCCACTGAGGGGGTGTGACAGTAGATGTCCCATGATTCTATGTTAACAGATAGTGTTCTCTGGATTCTTCTCCCAAGAGATCAGCTAAAGCACAAATCAAATTAACTGTGTTTCATCTCTTGAGTATAATATAAACTCTGAAAGGGCAGCACATACAGAATCTATTTTTCTTCTGTCTCACTAAACCCTTCCTTCCATCAGGTACAAACCACCCTCAAGCACAAAGAATACTGGTTGTAAAAAGACTGAGACAACTATTGGAAAGTCTTTCTAAAGCATATATATATATATATATATATATATATATATATATATATATATATTTACTTCTCTCTGCACATTGTGAACATCCTGGCACATTTTAAGCAATCATTAGTGCTTTGGTTTGCATTAGACAATTTTGTATCACAAAATAGCAGCTAAACAGCCAAATTCATGACCAGAATTTTCTTGAGGTATATTTTATATAAGAGTCAACTCTTACATCACTTTAGTAAACCAAGATATTCATCAGTTACAGGGACTCACAAAGTTCCTGGGAGAAACATAACCCCTAACCTATTATTGTAAAACCTTTTTGGTAATTGGTTGTTACTGATGAGGGTAAAATCCAAATTGTCTGTTCACAGATGCTTGAAAGAAAGCATTTCATTAGCTTTTGTTTGCAGAAAATGAGTAGAAGGAAACAGAAAGAAAGTAACAGGCTTTCTGTCAGAAACACCTTTCCAAGGGAAGGATTTTCTATTTTTATTACAAAGGTTGAAGAGAGGAAGGTTGGGAGTTTCAAATATTAGCCTAGGTCTCTGCATGTCCAGAATTTTAGAAAAGATACAGTTGGGAAAAATACTGATGCCTGAATATGTTTTCAACTCAAAGATCAAGACATAAAGCCTGACATGGTGGCACAGACTGTAATCAAAGCCAACTGGGAGTCTGGGGGAGGAGGATCAGAAGTTCAAGATCTGCCTTGGCAGCTTACTAAGATTCAGTCTCAAAATAAAAAGTAAAAAAGAGAGCTGGAATAAACACCTTGACTAGCATGTAAGAGGCCCTATATTCAATTCTCAGTATTGGGTTATAGAAAAAGAATCAAGATACCAAAGCCTAGATTCTTGCCATCTTTCCTATAAGCTTAATGTTGAGTTTGAAGTCTTTGATTAGATTTATTTGTTCTGTTTTCTACAGATGCCTTTGCTTCTTCTGATGTGTTTCTTAGTACAGCTTTCCTTTCCTCCCCTCCAGGTCATGGGTTTGGCTCATCAAAGATGTCCAGGGCACAGACATTTCCCAGTTATGCTCCAGAACAGAGCGAAGAGGCTCAGCCACCATTGTCACGGTCCAGCAGCTATGGATTCAGCTATAGCTCCAGCCTCATTCAATGACATACAGAGGCCATCAGTGACCAGCAAAACAGTCTGCCCTGGACCTGCCATGGGGTCATTTCGCCCTGTGCCTCCTGGAAGATCAATTGCAGTACAAATTAACATTGGTAGGGCCTAGTCCCAACTGGAAGGTTAAATACTGGAGTTCTGCTTCCTTGATTCAGTGGTTAAGTCCTTTATTTATTGAATTTCTATGGGGGAAATCTATGTTTTACAAAAAAAAAAAAAGAATCCAATAATATGAACACTCATTTAAGTAAGAAAAATTCTTTGTGTCTGACAGTAACAGAAGCCTTGGCACTGGGAAATTTGCCGACTCTAGTTTGTGCCTGGGTGGGAGTCACGACATTTGTCCTTAATGCTGTGCGCTCCTGTTTGGACACAGGGCCTGTCTTTAAACATAATGACAACCCACTATAAGCTCTGTGGCTTTGTCAGTTTTGACAGAAACAAATCAAGTAAGTTCTACACATGGCATCTTAACTCTCCATGTAAAGAAGCTAGGTGACAATTAAGGGGATGTGAAATTAGAATATTCCATTAAGAAGGGCCCTGTAGCTCGAGTGTGAGTGTGTGTGTGTGTGTGTGTGTGTGTGTGTGTGTGTGATATTGCTATATCCATCTACAGATTAGGATATATCAAATGTTCTGAGAGTGACAGGATATGCTCACTTAAATTATTGGAAACTAATTTGTTGTGTTAAAATTTTGTTGACTAGATACTTTTAAAATAGTGCTGTTAGAAAATGAAAATGGCTCCCTACTAGCAACTGTATCACACTAGCCCACTCTGATCCTATGAGGGTTATGAGCAGAAACCCAAGAGCGAAGCCTTTTGGAAATAAGGTTACCAGCCCAGTTGCCCTGCATGTTCATTGTGCTGTCTGTCTGGTTGGTGTTGCCTCGTCGTTGACTGTTTCTCTCCACGGCTATCCATCTGAGCTACTTGAGAAATTGCTGTAATCTCCAACTCCAGTGAGAGATGCCAAAATGTTTGAGAAAGACACAAAGCTACACTTAAAGTGAACTCAGCTGTCTTACAGCTAAGAGAAGAACAAATGATACCCAAAAGTAGACGTTAGTGTTTTAAATTGCACAGATGAATTCTTGCAAGGGTCATTAGGGGGTTGGCATTTGCTATGGAATCAGAATTCGCTTGGCTTGAGTTTTTTTGTACTGAACTAGATTGGGATGACAAGAGAGTGTTTCACTTGAAATTTTTTCAGCTCTAGAATATGACAAATATCCCAGTTTGAAGGGAAATGGGAAATTCTACTTGAGGAAAAGTTTGGCTAATTCAGGTCAACATAAACATGTTTGCCCATAATTTAGGGAGTGAAAATATAAATTATTCTGCTTGACTCACCTGGTGTCATGTGCCTAAACTAGATTATCTGTCAAGGAATCCAGATCATATTTCAAGAACAGAAGACCAAGGTCAAACAAGAGGAAAATCTGACTTTTTCCTTGATAGCAAAAATGTTCTATGTTCATTTAGGAACTATGTTCTACTAAAAGGGTAGCCTTTCACTGATCCCCATTAATATTTCACTCATCCTTATTCATAGCTTGTGAGCAGATTGACAACTTCTTTCAGTGAATGACTACAGAGGAAAAGTGGTTATGCATCCCTCCTTGATAAATGTGCACTTACTGTAACTACCTACTCTCCCCAAATCACTCGGATAGGTATGAAAATCTCATAAAGATACTAATCATAAGAGTTAATGTGGCTGTGAAAAATAATTATCATAAGCCTTCAGGGATAAAAAGAAAATTACCCAAACTATGCCCTGTTGATTTTGCTGACACAGCAGAAGAGCAAATGACTGGGTCCTTCTGAGGAGAGAGAATGCAGTCTTCCCTGGAATCCCACTTTTCAGGGTTAATGCCTCTGAGTTTCTTTAACACATGGCATCTGCTGTAGAAATGCCATTAGTAAATATATCAGAGCAACTCTGAGCTGAGGCTGTTCTAGCACAGTTCCTAGTGTGGCCATCAGAGCAAGCCTCTCCCTGGCTCACTGAGTCGAGCTGTTGCTTGGAGACCACGAGTTTCTACAAGGGACTTATGGGGAAAGGCCCTGAGGGGGTCTTGATTCACATCTCAGCTTTATCAATGTGCCAGAAGCACAGATAGCAAGTCCAGTGGGATTCTGCTAATTACGAGTCTGCTCTTGTGTCTCTTTGGTGGGCGACAAGTACCCACATGAAGTAACTTCAACATTTGGTTCTGATCATTAACAATGAGTATCACTGAGAAGGAACTGAAAACCATGCATAAGTTTAGGCCATTTTTTTCTGAAAATAAAGTCACAAAAAGTGTGAGAGATGTACCTCCTTAGTCTTTAACCCAATCTCACCATAGTGAGAATAATATTGTAAAAATATTTCATGATACATTTTTAGGAGCTTTATTCTAGCATACTCCTCTGAGTATATTTAAAAAATTTTAGCTAAGTTGAAACTGCTAAGAAAGCAGCAAGAGAATTTATAGTAGCCTAATATTCTTAACATGAGGCAGTGTTAATTGTAATAAAAGAGACAAACAGATGAACCTATAAAAACCAAAGATGGAAAAGATATTTGCAACTGTCTCCTGGAGCCTCATAAAACCATTCCACCATAATTACTAGAATGGCTGTGGGCATGTGTTAGCCCACCCAAGCCTGTAGGTTCTTGACTGAAAATGCCTCTACACTTTGCAATTGTTCTCACTTCAGAAATTGTATTATACCTTAAATATACATGTGACTTTCTCATCGTGAGGGAGAGCCTGCTATGCACCAAAGACATCTTTTGGCCCCTTCTGAGTGTGACTCAGTTGGGCTTCCACTCAGATTTATACAGAGTGATAAGATGGTTACCATATCTCTATCAGTTGTTAGACACCAGTGATGAAGAAGGCTGACATGCATGAGAAAGTTTCTTCAAGAAATAAACCAAGCCTGAAGGTATACACGTTTCACATAAATATTTTATGAGGAGGGTTGGTTTTTCTACCCTAGTGTTTTTCTTCTGTTATAAGTATGACTTGTAACACATACCAAGGCATTAAATATGCAGAAAAGCATAAATGACCTTGGTCCACTGTTTTACTATTCTGTTGGGGTGGGGGTTGATACAAAACCACACCTTTCATCAAGTGATTGAACAAAAAATAGGCACTCAGAGATAATTTTCTTAGACAAGTTGGAAATAGTTTTGAATCAATAGCGTTTGGCCACTGCCATAATTTGAATTTAATAAAATATAAAACAGATATCTAGAGTGAGCCTTTTGCTGGTTCAGAATCACACCATTGTTTCATATATTAGGGAAGATGCTGTTTGATAGAGCATGTGAAATGAAGAGAAGCATATTTATTAGAACTAAACCTTTTCTTGTTCTAGTATCTAGACTACTAGTTCCAGTGCGCAGTTCTTCTGGCTTCACTGGGAAACTTTGTTTGAAAATCACTCATTCTCCTTATAAAATGACCAGCTATTCATATCTCTCATCTAACACACAAGCAGTGGGGTAATCAGTATCTTCACACTGTTAGCTGTAGACTTTACAATACAATTTATTGCATGTGGTATCCTTAAAATGGATATTAAAAATACATCACAAAGACTGGTGTTTAACCCTCATTCTTTGGTCAAGGTCTCACAAAACTTTGTTTTGAAGAAAGCATGAGTAATTTACTTCTTTGATTACTGGAACCACTTACAAAAAAACCATTAATGCCACAGTGAAAACAAGCTAAGGAAATTATATTATTATAAAAAATTGTAGTCCAGTCTTGACTATTCTAATACACCACTATAAATGGGCAATATACATTCAGAGGGCCTGAGGTTTAGGCCTTTAATTCTTCATGTTTCACAAAGTACAAATATAATGTTAATGACTGCTTCAAATCTATTTACATGTCTACCAAAATAGCACAATGACAACTTGCTTTACAATTATTAGTTATATAATCTTTGGACAACCAGTGTTTCAAAAATAGACCCAAAAAAGTATCATTTGAGTATGTACTCATAGTTTTAAAGTAAGTGATATGCTACATAAATTAATGTCAAGCCTAGGAAATTTATGGGTATTCATAGTTTATGAAATTTATGGAAATTACCAATACAAGAAATAGAGTCAAAGAGAAATGATCAGTCAGTAGGACAATTTGAACAAAATGATAAAGAATTCATTGGTACAACCAGCAAAACACTTGGACCCTACTTTTCCAAGATTCTGATTCCGTTCTGTGTGGCAGATTCTGCCTTCTTCACTGGTATTCAGCTAGTAATTTGTTCAAGTTAAAACTATTCAGTCATATTATATATTGACATAAGCATAGAACACACATTACCAACAAACGTGCTGCTTTCAGTTTGTGAAAAAAATTAACACAAAAGAAGGTATGTATGCTGCTGTTTTAGTAATATAGGAATTGCTTTCTGTAGGCAATCTCCTTGGAATTTCACCATAAAGTCATGTTATCAATGAGAATGGTTAGCTGCTCAGTATGTGAAGAGAAACAGATATCCCCATATCTATATATTTTGTAAATGGATTAGAAAGATCCATTTTGTGTGTGAATCTACCACAAGTCCATACTTTCTTACTCAAGAATGTGAACCTCAAAGCATTTCTACAGTTATTCTCAGAGAAGAAGGTTTAAATAGTTTAAAAAGTTTTGTGCAAAAATCTTGAGAATCCAGGTACATTTTTTTGAAATAGGCTTAAGCCCTAGCAGCAATTTAAAGGTCATACAGAGTGAAGGGTTCGTTTCATGTTTCCCTGGAAGAAAACTGAAATGTGTGGGTGTTGTAATTTGTTCAGAGACAACAAACAGCTGGGGATGCTTTCCTCCTGTTTCAGACCCCATGACTGTTCCCTGGCTCCACCTGTCTCTCAGCAGAATGCGGTGGGAACTGGGGAATAGCACGTGGTCTCAGAATACTTAAGCCCTTGTACCTGGAAATGCTCCCCTTTCCTTCTTTACATGTTTTTCTTCCTCTTGGACTCATCACCAATGATACCCAGAAAACTTCTTTTTGGGCAACTCACTCCATTGATTGCTATACACCTTCTCATTTATAGGTTGTCATCCAATACTTTATTACCTCAAATAATACACAAACTAAGAGTTAAGGAGATTTTTGTTGTTGTTGTTGTTTGCTGGCTTGCTTTTTGTCATTGTTGATTTCTCCACTAACAGCTCTATGGTAACTGTCAGTATTCGCCTGGGGGTCTTCACCCCTCCACATGACATTATGGTTCCATGGTCAGTGCTTGTCACGGTTGTATTAGACAGCTGAAAGGGCCACAGTCTTTCATGGAAACCTCACAGTTTCCATTCTCAAAAAAATTAAAAGAATAGATTTTTTTTATATTTAAATGCCATATCCATCAAGTTTTTTCTTATGAACTTAAGTAGGCAATTATTTAAATTGTTTGAAATTTAGATGAATAAGAAAAAAGTTAAAAATCACCTTTACTTGAATTTTCAGAGACTTTTCCCAAGGTTAATGTAGTATGATCTTGTAAATATTTGTAAAGGAAAAATTCACTTGTAAAAGAAATATCCCCTGTAGTAATTTCATATACACAATAAGTTTTAGTTTTAAATTATTTAATTTTCTCTGACAACATCACTAATCTGAAGTCCTCATGCTGGTTATCAGAAAAATAATTTATTTAAAAAATGTTATCACTTTTCTGAACCAATTTTAGTAGTTAATACAAATAACTTAAAAGTGTATCACTCTCAGGATAGTTTTAGACTGAGCACATAAAATCAACCCTCTTTGTAGACAGAACTGTGTATCCATGGAGTAAGCTACCAAGCTGGTCAGGAGTGGTACAGTGCTTGAAACTCAATCACTGCAGTCACTCATGGTATCGATAGTTTCAAAAGAATCAAGTATTTGAATTTTATAACCACAAATTCCAAGAAAAAAAGATGATTTAATTTTAAGCCACTGCATGATGTCTCTCAAAAGAATCATCCTGAGTGGCTCATGCTCACTAAGGATCACCGGCAATATGGCACACTAACAGATGATGGCCTAGTACAGAAGACAGTGACATTACCACCTCCGTGTGACACATAAATCAGAACCAAGCATGATGATTATGAGCTAGAATCCAGACCCATGAATCTATTGTGTAGCTCAAGAAGCAATGCTTGATATGGACAAAAAGTATATATATATAGAGAGGTGTATTAATGTCTAGATGAGGGGAGTGGAGCTCTACATTGGAGATGAGTTGTATGACATAGTTTGCTTTTCTCCATTTCTTAGACACTGTTATTTTACCTGTAAGAGGCAGTACATGATCCACACCAGCAAATCCGTTTGCTGAAGGCCAGCCAGTGTCATCTTCACTGCAGGTGACAAGAGACAATGGCTCCCTTGTGTATTCCCATGGGCCCCAACCAATACACACACTCACACCTACAGATACACTCTTCACCTTTGACTTTTGACCCACTCTATCTGTTTTCAGTGAAGTTGGCACTTGTCTTTTTAAAAATCATTTGTTGTAAAATAGTTATCCCAGTGATCTCAAAAATATACTAAATTATACATTATATGTCTGCTTCCTATAAATCTTTATTTAACTAATTTATATATACTTTCTGAAGTCTTCTACTGTGCTTTTGTTGTTATAAAGGGATAGAATTTGTTGTTGATCAAATATAATGATTATGATAATTTTGATAAAATTAACAAGACATTTATCCATGACTAAGAAATAAAACATCCACTACAAATTTACTTCACTTGGAAAACCTGACCTACCACATCTTATTCTTTGTTGCAATCTATTCCAAATAAATAGTCTAGGGATATCTGGACTTAAATACTAGTTGAAACTCAACTTTTCAATGAAATTTAAAGTAAAACACTGTACATGGAGAGTAAATATGAATTTCTGACTGAGCATAAAATATTATAATAAGGCAATAATAAAATTAAATTCAGTTTTTTTTTTTTTTTTTTTTTTTTTTGTTTTTGGTTTTTCGAGACAGGGTTTCTCTGTGTAGCTTTGCGCCTTTCCTGGAACTCACTTGGTAGCCCAGGCTGGCCTCGAACTCACAGAGATCCGCCTGCCTCTGCCTCCCAAGTGCTGGGATTAAAGGCGTGCGCCACCACCGCCCGGCTAAATTCAGTTTTTAAATTAGTGTTTGTGACTTTTGCCCTTCAGTAAAAATACATAGTTGAAGAATTTGTTTCTAAATTTATCATTTTGTACATATTTCAATCCTTAAGAGATTATTGAGTTCTTATAATTCCTAGAAACTCAAAGTGGTATTGCTGCAAAGAGGATAACATAGTTGTACAACATTAAAATTTGCTTCATCATCACTTTAAAATGGGTAAAACATCTGAAATATTATTCTTCACCACAACTCTGCATGAATGAAATTTTGAACTAATGCAATGGCTTTATCCATAATATTTGACTTTTCTAGCACTGTAATAGTGATCTCCTTTTATTTTTGTCATGTGATGAATGTAACTTTGTAATTAACCAGAATTCTGACAATCATATCTTGCTAACCTCTAAAATGTTAACTGCTTTCATCACTTATGAGCTTGCGATTTTCAAAATAAAGTGAAAGAGAGCCCTTTATTAATTGTAAGGTTACTGAGAATTTATTATATATTTCCAGTATTTTCCTAGCCTTATATTACAATAGAGTTAGAATTCTATTGGGTTGAATATGCTTTGAAGAAATCGTGGAATATTGGTATTAATGATATCATTACAATTAACATATTTATTGTCTGTTTTCGAGTGAAAAGACACCCAGAAAGCATAAGTGACTTACACAAATGTGATGTAACTAGATTTTGGGTTTTCTTTTATCTTTCTGCTCACTCATTAAGGGTAACGAAAATTAATTAAAATGAATATTTGGCAGCAAGATTGGACATCAAAATTGAAATTCTCATGATGCTAACTGTCCTGAAGTGGAGTGATCCATGATTTCCTTTTTTAATTTTCTTCTCATGATACAGCAGTCTTTGTCATTTGAATGTCGCTCTATCAAGATAGACATTTGCTGAGCCTATTTCTCAAACTTGGTGGTTAAATATGAATTGAGCCTTTCTGGTTAGTTGCTTAATGGTATTTCCCCTTCTAAAGAATGCATGCCCCTAAAGAAAGTCTAAAGTTTCTCAATCCTGGAGAAACCAAATTAGATTGTAGATCCTGATCACACAGTCAAGTAGTGTTAAGTTCCCTTGATTGGGAAGTATAGCCACACAAACTTGTAAAAATAAAATAAAAAAAAAACAATAAAAAATGTCTAGGGCCCTTTGATGCTACACAGTTTGGAAAAATGCTTAAGGGTGGAATGAAAATGAAAATACCCATTCTTTCTAAATAGTGAATAAAATACAATTTATTCTGAATACCAACTATTGTGCCATTTTCATAGGAAATTAATGACGTGAATTTGATGGGGTTTCTTTCCCTTTTGTCACAATTAAGATCATGGGGACTATTTATTTTTTCTGGGGAAAGTATCTTTATGAAGAATGTAATGGTTTATATAAGCTTAGAGCTGACATCAAAGACAATATTTAATGAATACATGCCACAGGGCACAGCCCTGAAGCAATTCCTCTGCTATTTTTGTAACATACAAACAAACCAGCTTTGTCTGTTTCCAAGTTACTCAAAAAAATATGTTAGATAAATTGATCTAATTTTGGTATCCATATGGTGACTTATTAAAATAAATGTTTGAGCAAGAACTGGCTAGAATATCTAACATTCATGAAAATGTGAATTGTCCTATTATTTAGGCATTTTAGAATATCCAGCTACTGATTTATGCTGAGTATGATCTCAAAGTCCAGTCAATCACTAAATGCTTACTGAGTTCTTGCTACCTCCAAACTACAAATAAAGGACATGCAATATCTTCTGATCTTTGTTCTTTCCTCCTTTTAATTCCTTTTGGTATGTGCCAATATTAGGGGTTGGTTCTGACAGCAAAGTGGTACTTAGATCACAAAATGGTTAGAAATAAGGAAAGCAAGAGGTCATCTTGATCAGATTCCTAAAAGTCAACTTTCTCAAAGCATCGATAAATGCATATCCTTCCTCCCCACCTCTTCCTTCCTGTTTTCCTCTTGCTTCCACTCCTCTTCCCCCTTCCTTCCAGTCCTCTTCTTCCTCCTCTTCCCTCTCCTCCTCTTCCTCCTACTCTTTCTCCACCTTCCTCCCAGTCCTCTTCTACCTCCTCCTCATTCTCCTCCTCCCTCTCCTCCTCCCCCTTCCTCCAGGTCCTCTACTTCCTCCTCTGCCTCCCACTCCTGCTTCCCCTTCTCTTCCTTACTCTCCTCTTCATTCCTCCTCCTACTTCTTTTTTTCCCTCATCCTTCACTTTCTTTTCCTCTGCCTCCTCTCTTTCACTGAACAGACTGCTTTTTTCATTCACAGATAATTGTCAGGAAACAGAAGCAAATAACACAAAAATCATCTCTCACTATTGGAATATTAATTTATATATATTTTTTAAATCTTCAACTTTATCTTTGACAAAATCAGAAATGTCTTCATGAAGAGTTCCATCATCATCCATTACTCTCTATATATGTGTCAATTATAGAGACCTACTCTATATATAATCAAAATTCCTCTGAATACATGTAAACTCTAGTTGTAAGGTAATAAATTGGGAAAACAGTTGTTTCAAACTCCAATCTAAAAAGCCTTAATTGAATCTTCTCAGAGCTGGAGCACAAAAATACAATGTGATACCACTTTTCCAGAGCACATCTCGTAGAAGTCAGGAGGCAGGTAGCTTAGTCTTGTCCTATTCACTGAGTGTCCCTGGAGTACCATTGACTTTACACATTCCTTCTTGGTTCCAATATGTATATAAAGTGTTATTTTTGGATAGCCTGCTGTTTGTGAGGTTTGCAACTCTTTAAAACAAATCTAATTACATTTCAGAGAGCTAAGTATAGTGTATTAAGGCCATTACCTAGAAATAACCTATTTCACTCACTCTAAGGAAATCATCTCATTTTCAGTGCTATAATGGAAAGAACAATGTTATTTTGAATGTTTTAGTAAACTTTCTTCCTAAGCACTTCTACCCAATATCTGACCCACGTCCTCAATGGTGGAAGGGAATGATATTCTAAATTCAAAATCTCATGGACCATTAAGGGACTTTTCTGGGAAGTGTTAGCAGCAGTAGGACTTTTATATGTCGAATTTATAAACTGTATGAATAATGTTGAATGTGAAAGAATGTCCATTGCTGTTTTTGATATGTTCTGACATTAATCTGTTTTTGGTAATGTTTAAAACCTCAGGTAACATTATCATTGCATTGAATACAATATGAAATGTTCACTTCATTTGTGAACAAATTGTAACTCAACACTTCATGTGACATTGCCTTTCCTAACTCTCCAGAGGAAATATCAAAAGGCCTAGGTATCTAAGAGATTCCAAAACCATAAAATGGCATCTTATTTCTATGTTTATAATAAGTGAATCAGAAACTCTAAGACTTATAGTATAATTTCTAGTACATCAGAACATGGCATACTCTCAAACAGTTCATATTATTGCTATTGAGTCATGAGTTAAAGAACACTCAGTCTATTGGAATTCCTAGACAATATTTCCCTGATGATGTATGATTCTTACTCCTTGATTACTAGTAATGCTTTTTCCTAAAATGAAGAGAGAGTAACACATGATGGGCAATTACAGAATGTTGGCTACTTTTTAGTGTAACCTAATGGAATAATCCATTTGAACGTTGCTTCTCTTATGTAGGTTACAACATAAGAAATAATTATTCAGTGACCTACTTATTAAATTTTTGAAATATCCTTAAACATAGTCATATATAGTGAAAAATCTCTATGGCAAGTCTACAGACTTGGTTCCATACCTTGTTAAAATTACTCATATCTTCATAAAAAAGGAGGTTCTACTCACAAATAACACACAAGGGCTACAAAAGCTCTCTACCTTCTTTTGATTTGCCATTGCTTTTCCTGTTTTTCCTAAGAAAACTAATGATTATATATACACACATGCAAAATCCTTGACCATGCTTCTTTCTTGGCTCTTCTCACCATAAAGTCTTCTATTTCTCATTTACATTTTTGCAACTTTTAAAATTTTATCCAACCAAACAAAACTAATGTTGAAAACCACTTTCTGACATTACAATTTTGTTTTATTTTGGCAGTTTAAAAAAAAGTTCTCAAAATTTGGTGCCTCAAGCTGACCTCAGTGATGAATCAGCATGACTGACAGTTCATGTGCTCCAGTATTAGCTAATTGGGTAGACTTGACATATGATCTTTGTGTACTTTCACACAAAATATCCCTGTAACCTTTTGCTTCTTTTGGATTTGCAAAGTTTTATGAATTTTAAAGGTGACTTAAGCATAATCAGGAAATCTGAAAAGTATAATTTAAATTGACCTTCATATTTTTCTTTCATAATGTTATAGTTATTTTTTAAAATAAGTACATGCTCAATTTATGTATAACCTAAATGTTATGTCATTCACTAAAATGGTTTAAAATGCAGCATAGACCACACAAAGTCAGGTAGGACAAATACTGCATCTAGTCTTCCTAGTGGAAGTTAGGACAAGGCAGGAAGTGAATGCAGCTCATTGGTGGAGTTATTGCTTATCATAGAGAAAATACCTGAGTTTGATCCTCATCACTGCACAAAACAGTCACACATCATGTTTACCTGTAATTCAAGCACTAAGGAAGCAGAGATAGGAGGATCAGAACTTCAAGGTCATCCTTGGCTACATGGTAAGTTCAAATCCAGCCTGTTATACATGATATCATGTCTCAAAAACAAAAAATCAAATCAAGCAACAATAATAAAATCCCAAGGAAATTAAAGAATTTGAAGGAATTTAGCACCCACAGCTATAACAGACTCCAAACATAGACTGATTCCTAGTGAGACTGGGATTAATCTACAAACCAGTAACCTGTTAACAAAAAAGATTTACAGATGTGAAGACTATATTTTATGGGACCTTCAGAACTTGACATGAAGAGAAAAGAGTTAACTTGAATGTTAGTCATGTATATAAAGTTCTTAAATTAAAACTTAAGCAGGTAGAAAAGCACAAAACATTAAGAACAGTGGAATAATTTCAACAGGTGTAACACACACATAATCTGCAGCTCTAAAGAGAAATAAAAAGAGAATGAAGTAACAATATTTGAAATAGCAGTATCAATGAATTTGCCAAAATTACAAAAAGGCATTAATAGAGAACCACTAAGTTCTTAGAACATATAAACACTATAAATACAGAGAGAGGAAGATGGAGGGAAGCAGAAGGACACAGAGACAGAAAGAAAGCAGAGCTAGACAGAGGAGAAAGAGAACGAAGAAAATAAGGGGGGGGAGGTAAAAGAGGGAAAGGTGAGATGAAAAGGAGCCTTGGCCATCTCTGGGAGATACACTCAGAAAGAAAGTAGAATTACATAGAAATTTCCAGTTGAAACCTGAGAACAGAATGAAAGAAAAAGATAAGATTTAAAAATCAAAGAACAAGTACAGCAGTAGAAAATAATTATAAACATATAAATTATGTAAGTAAACCTCTTTCTCTTGAGTGGTTTAAATATACCAATTAGAAAATAAAGATTGCTCCACTGTTTTTTTAAAGATTCATCTATACATTGCTTTAAGAAACTGTCTTTACTCTGTCCTGTCAGCTGGAGAATGTGCATGGGATCAGACTAGACCCTCTGAATGTGGGTGACAGTTATGTGGCTACATCTGTTTGGAGAGCCTCTGGTGGTGAGACCAGGGTGCATGAAATGGCTTTTCAGAAAACATTCTCTAGGGTAGGATATCTTGCTCAGCCTTGACATAAGGGAGAGGGGCTTGGTCCTGCCTCAACTTAGTGTGCCAGACTTTGTTGACTCCCCAAGGGAGGCCTTACCCTCTCTGAGGAGTGGGTGGGGGATGGGATGGGGAGGTGGTAGGGGATGGAGAAGAGGAGGGAGGGGGAGCTGGGACTGGTATGTAAAATGAAAACAAAACTTTCTTTTTAAAGAAAAAGAAACTGTCTTTAAACACAAACATGCACCTACTTCAATTGTCAAGAGTCAGTGAAAGGCATGCAATACCAACATGAGTCAAAACCAAGCTGAAATATTTATGGTAATTTCATAAGAGGCCAACTTGACTAGGATGATTATGAGAGATGAAAGGAATATTTAATATGGGAGGGTCTTCTGTTTTTCAAGAAACCCAGCAATCCTAAAAGTACAGTACTTTACAACTGACTATCAGAATGTTTCAGGAAAAACTGATAAAAATCACAAGAAAAAAATCAACAAACTCACTATGATAGCTGAACACTTCAAAATCTCTGTCAGTAAAGAGATGGGAGATAAAAGATTACAGACGACTTGCAGAGCACTGTCCATCAGTGCTGCCCTATGTACACTTAGAAAATGCCACATCTAACAGCCTAATGCACATTCTGTTCAGAGCAAATGCAACGTTCTTCAATATAGGCCATATTCTGAGCCATCAAACAACACATTCAAAAGAATAAAATCATGCAAGTAATCATTTTCAATATAATAGCTTTAAATTAGAAATCTTTACTGAAGCACAGTAGGAAAAATTCCAAAAAATACATAATAAATATTGAATTTTTAAAAGACCAAAGAGTTTGCAAGTGAAACTTGAAAATATTTTTAGTTAAATGAAACTAATCAAAATTTATGAGATGCAGTGTAATTTGTAGTATTTGGATGTAAATTTGGGATAATGAAAATTACAAAATTAGTAACAAGACCACAAGAAAAACTAGGGCAAAAGAGAAAGATCTAATTACCTTAAAGAAACCAAACAAAATAACACAAAACAATGGAAAATAATAAAAAAAATGGTGATTCCATCTAGTTCCCTGGGGAGTCTGAAAATATTTATGAGATATAACAAAATCAGAGAAATTATATATAATATATATTTTTTCTCATATGCATGTATGTATGTATGTATGTATGTATGTATGTATGTATACTGATGTCATAAACGAAAGAAGGGCCATGGTTAATGATTTAATGTATATTAGATGTGGAAAAAAGAGGAGAAGGGGCAAATTTATATAAATATGTTTGACAACTTAGATGAAATTAAGACGTAATTGACCAGTTCTTTGAATGATACAAAGTGTATTCAAATAAATATAAGATAAACTAAATAGGCCTATATTGATGAAAGAAATAAATCTATACTAGATAGCATTCAGAAAAGTTCCATTTCATAATGGTTAGAGAAGAAATAATACCAATTCTCATGCCTTCCAGAACATAGAAGTAAAAGAAATTTGTCCTTATTCTGTGAGATCAGCATTGTCCTGATAGTAAAGTTAAGTAAAAATATTGTCAAAATAAGCCCACCTGGCTCTTCTGGGACTTGCCTGCCTGCACTGTCAAGTACATGGGCTCCTTTCCATCCAGTAGACCCACCTGGAGAGACTTCTCCTCAGCCTTCCAGATTGATGTGCTCCTTCCCATCCCGAAAGCCTCCTGGCTCTTCCAGAGACTTACTTATCGGATGCAACCAAGGGGGCCCTCTCCTTTGCACTCCACAGACCTAGCTATTTTTTCAGGACTTCCCACCCCTGCATGACCAGCTAGATCCTCTCCTCCTCACCTCAAAGTCCACCCAAACACTTCAGAACTTCACTACTCCCCTGCTTTGCCAAGAAGGCTCTGTTCCTCCCTAGACACGGCATGGCCTTCCTCTGCAGCTAACTAATCATTTAGTCTTGGCTTCTTCCCATTCTCACCCATGCTCCATTAGCCTCTTGACTACACACTTAGCTTCCCCGAATCTCGTATCCCCAACTGACTATTGATCAAAACTTACTCAAGGTAGAGCAACCAGATGTGGGTACCCACACCAAAAGGCAACAGAGGAAAAGGCTAGGCAAGGGACATGCGGAGTCACACAGGGTGTTTGTGTTGACAGCAGTGGGATTTCAAGAGAAGGCTAAGCATAGAATCTACAACCTTCAATACCAGTTCCACAAAAAGCCATTTATGTGTGTCGACCTTCTCACACCTTATCTTCTCCTGAATACCACACATGCCTACACTTGAAGAAAGGTGATTTGAGCATACAGTAAAACAAAACTAATACACTACAGATGTGCAAATCCCAGAACAGAAACAGAAGTAATGCAACAAAACAAAACCTCCCCATCACAAATTACCAATCCAGTAGTAATGAACCCCAGTGAGAACGACATGGATGATCTTCCAGGCTACTTCAAAAGAGTGATTATAGCTATGTTCGTACAATTCAGTGGGGGATATCTACATACTCTAAGAGACCAAAAACAAACAGGTAAATTAAATAAGGAAGTCCATCCAAGACATGGAAATACAACTCAATAAAAGCATAGAATTGCTGCAGAAAAGCCAAACTGAAATTACATAGGAAATGAAAAGCTCAATTAGACAAATGATAATTTGATTTGAAAACCTCATAAACAGAACGGATCATGTGAAAAAACAGTCTGAGCGGAAAGACAAATAGGAACTAGATCATTCAGTAAAACTCGGTGAGAAATTTAAAAATAATTATATGAATAGAATGTGGGAAAGCTTTGAGACACCATGAGAAGTTCTAACATTTACACTGCAGTCACAAACAAGGAGAAAATAATATATCAAAGGCATAGAGAATATTTTAAATGAAATTATAGAATTAAAATTCCCAAACCTAGAGAGAGACACCTATCCATGACAAGAAATCCACTGACTTCTAAAAGGACAGAACAAGACAAGAAACTCCCATGATACATTATCATTAAAACTGAAAAACACAAAAGAAAAAGAAAAAAGGTACAGATGGCAGCAAGAGTGAAAGGTCAAGTGACACAGGCAGGCCCACTGGAATAACGTCTGATTTTTCAGCAGAAAGTTTACAGCCCGAATAATTGGAAAATGTGTTACAAGTTCTGCAAGACCACAATGGTCAACACAGCCTGTTCAATCTAGCAAAACTATCTGTCTTAATTAAGGTTTCTATTACTGTGGCAAAACACCACAACCAAAAAGCAAGTTGGGGAGGAAAGGGTTGGTTTGGCTTACACTTCCAGATCATATTTCATCATTGGAGGAAGTCAAAACAGGAACCCAAGCAGGGCTGGAACCTGGGACGTAGAGGCCATAGAGGGAAGCTGCTTGCTGGCTTGCTTCACATGGCTTGCTCAGACTACTTTTTTATAGAACCCAGGACCACCAGCCCAGGGATGGCATCATCCACCATGGGCTGGGCCCTCAGCAACTGATCATTAATTGGGAAAATGCTCTACAGCTGGATCTCATGGAGGCATTTCGTCAACTGAGGGTCCTTTCTCTCTGATGACTCTAGCTTGTGTCTCAAATTGACACACAAAAACCAACCAGTAGTACTGACCCCTTGTCAAGTTGACACACAAATACATCACTATTAAGCCACAACACTTCCTTTGTTATTCATTCCCAAGATCCCACATTAAAAATATAAGTAATTTTAATAGTCCCAGTCTTTACAAATTTAAACACATTAAAACTTCAGTTAAAACAGCCTATTTCTTTTAAAATCCAAAGTATTTTAAAATTCAAAGTCTCTCAACTGTGGGCTCTAGTAAAATAATTTTTTATATTGAGAGAGGAAAATCAGGGCACAGTTACAATCAAATCAAAGCAAAGCAAAACCAAATCCTAACCATCCAATGGCTGGGATCCACTCACCATCTTCTGGACTCCTCCAAAGGGCTTGGGTCACTTCTCTGGCTCCACTTTCTGTGGCCCACATAGCTTGTCTTTTAGGCTCTAGCTGGCTCCACTCCACTTCTTCTATTGTTCTTGGTCATCCTATGGTACTGGCATCTCCAAAATGCTGGCATCTTCTGCTGCAACTGGGATGCACTTTCACCAATAGGCTCTCTTCATGGTGTCAGGCCTCAACTTTGCATGACCCCTTTAGTCCTGGGCCTTCAACTACCACTGAGGCTGCCCCTTCACCAATGGCCTCTCTTGGCCTCATAGTGCCAAGCCTTAGCTGCTCTCCATGACCCCTTCATGCCTTCAAAACTAGTACTACCTGGGTGACTCTTACTCATCACCAAGTCTGGCTGTCAACATAAGGTACAACCTTGGCCACCTCTGGAACATAGCTTCTCTGTGCTCTCAGGAAACACTTCCCAGAAGATTTGACCTCAGTGATGCTGATCTCTTCTTAATTTAATTTCTTAGCTCCAGCTGACCATCATCAAGTATCCCAGCAATGCAAAGTTTCACTTTAATAGTTCTGGTATCTTGTTAATCACAGCTGATTCTTCAGTCCCAGCTAACCAGAACTACAAAATCTTAATTCAAAATAACAAATGGCCCCAATAGTCTTTAAACTTCCCTCTGAAATTTCACAAGCCAGGCCTCTGCCCTTTGCACTGCTCTCAACATTGTCATCTTCCAAGCTCCCACAGAACATCCCACGGAGCTCTTAACACTCAATGACTTCTGTAGCCCAAACTTCTAGAGTCCTTCCACAGTCCTCCCCCAAAACATGGTCAGGTCTATGATATCAATACCCTACTCCTGAAATAAATTTGTCTTAATTAGGATTTCTATTGTTGTGACAAAACACCATGACCAAAATTCAAGTTGGAGAGGAAAGGGTTTGTTTGGCTTAGACTTCCAGGTCATAGTCCATCATTGGTGGATATCAGAACAGGAAGTCAAGCAGGGCTAGATCCTGGAGGCAGGAGTTGATGCAGAGACCATGGAGGGGAGCTGCTTACTGGCTTGCTTCCCCTGACTTGTTCAGACTACTTTCTTATAGAACCCAGGACCACCAGCCCAGGGATGGCATCACCCACCATGGGCTGGGCCCTCCCCCACTGATCACTAATTGAGAAAATGCCCTACAGCTGGATCTCATGGAGGCATTTCTCAACTGAGGCTCCTTCTTCTCTGATGACTAGTTTATGTCAAGTGGACATACAAAACCAGTACACTATCTATTAAATTTTAAGAAGAAAAAAAAACTTTCTAAAATTAAAAACAAGATTAAATGAATTTATGATGACTCTATAGAATATACTGGAAGGAATTCTTTAGAAGAGAAACATACCTAAGAGGTCACAGGAAAACAAATAATTCAAGAGAAGTTAATCAAAAGAGATTAAAGAAAATACCACAAAAAAAACAAGAGTAGGAATTAATATACATCATTCAGTTATTATGGTGATATTTTATTTGTACTGAAATGTGATTTTATTTGTATGTTAATAAATAAAGTTGCCTGGGGATCAGAGCTAATAGCAAGCCATAGCAGAAGTCTGGCAGTGGTAGCACATGCCCTTAATCCCGATCACATGACAGGCAGATCTCTGTGTGTTCAAGGATACCACCAGCATGGAGACACATGCCTTTAATCTCAATACCAACCATAGAAGATCTGGAAGTCTGTATAGATGGGCAGTGATGAGGAGGTCATGTGGTTGGGTTTACAACCAATGAGAAGGCAGAACAGAAAGTCTATAAGAAGACAGACACACAGGAAGTAGTTCTCTGGCTGAGGAGGACAGCAGCAACAGTGAAGAGTAAGGTTTTTAGCTCTTAGCTATTGCTCTGACCTCTGGGGCTTTTTAACTCTGCAATCGGCTCTGTGTTTCTTATTTAAACGGTTACATCTACAAGTTATAATATCCATATAGTATATATTCATATATAATATATAAATTATATAATATAACAATATTAATGGATGCAATTCCCTGGTGAAAAGACATAGACTAACACACAGGATTAGGAAATGGCATCCTCACTATCAACGATAAGCATCAGCCTATGCTAAAATAGTACAAAACATATTCCAAGCAAGCATATCTAGAAAACAAGCAGGTATTGCGATTCTGGCAACTAATAAAATAGACTATACATAAAAAGAAGGCAAATGAGATAAAAAAAACCATACTTCATACTTTTCAAAAGAGTAATATAACAAGAAGATACTAAATATATATTCTTCAAACACAGAGGTACCCAATTTCATAAAATAAATGCTATTTAAATCTAAAAGATTAACCTCAATGGAATGATGTTAGGAAACTTGAATACCCCATTGCCACCAATAGACATGTCATTTGCACAAAAACTTAACAGGAAAACACTGGAGTTAAGTTATACCAAGAATCAGATTAACTTAAATGAACACCTAGGTTACATCCTACCCAAAGGCTAAAGGATGCATATATTTCTTTTCAGTTCATGGAGCTTACTCCAACAACCTGCCACATATTTAGACAGAAAGGAAATGTCCACAAATATAGGAAATGTGAAAAAAAACCACACACACTAGAATAAAGCTGTATATCAAATAATAAAAACTAGAGAAAGTACACAAACTCATAAAGACTAAACAAAACACCACTGAATGGCAATTGAGTAAAGGGAAAATTCAAGAAGGAAATTTTAAAAGTCCTAGATTTGAAAGAAAACAAGTATAAAACATATCAAAATCAATGGAACAGAATGAAGACAGTTCTAAGAGAGATCTCACATTAATAAACTAATAGCGCTTTAGGCCCAAAGGCACAACCAGTTGCAGGCCAGCAGGCAAGACTTCTACAGGCAGGCCCAACTACCACCATCCCCCACTGGACCCTGTAGCCTACAAGCCCCAGTCCACCCCTCAAACCATACATCCTTCCAGTCTGCAGCTGCTCCCTGAGACACAGACTCTGACAACTCCAATTAAACCAAGAGCTCAGATTGGACCAAGTGGGGCTCCCTGAGACACAGATACCATTTGCACCAATTGAAGAGAGAGATGGGTGGACACCAGTGTAAGAATACATTCAACAACATAAAGAGCAATATGGCACCATCAGAACCTAGTGGTTCTACATCAGCAAGACCTGAACATCACAACCTAGAAAAAGTAGAAGAAAATGACCTTAAAAATGCCTTTAAGAAGATGATAGAGGCCTTTAAAGAGGAAATTAAAAATGCCTTTAAAGAAATTGAGGAAAAGACAAACAAAAAAGTTGGAAGAAATCAATAAATCCCTTAAAGAAAGCCAAGAAAAAGAAAAAGGAAAAGAAATTAAACAGGTGAAGGAAACAATTCAAGAAAACTGAAATAGAAACAATGAAGAAGACACAAACCAAGGAAATGCTTGAAATAGAAAATCTGAGTAAGTGAACAGGAACTACACATGCAAGCAAAACCAACAGAACACAAGAGACAGAAGAGAGAATCTCTGGCATGGAGGATACAATAGAGGAAATAGATTTGTCAGTCATAGAAAATACTAAAGCCAAAAAAATCATAACACAAATATCCAGGAGATTTGGGACATCATGAGAAAGTCAAACCTAAGAATAATAGGGATAGAAGAAGGGGAAGAGTACCAACCCAAAGGCACAGAAAATATATTTGAAAAAAATCAGAGAAGAAAACTTTCCCAACCTAAAGAAGGAAATGCCTATGAAAATACAAAAAAGTTACAGAACACCAAATAGACTGCACCCAAAAAAGTCCCCTCACCACATAATAATCAAACCACTAAACATACAGAATAAAGAAAAAAATATTGAGAGCTGCAAAGGAAAAAGACCAAGTAACATATAAAGGCAGACCCATCAGAATAACACCTGACTTCTCAATGGAGACTCTGAAAGCCAGAAGGTCATAGACAGACATTATGCAGACACTAAGAGACCATGAATGCCAGCCCAGACTATTATACCCAGCAAAACTCTCAATCACCATAGATGGAGTAAACAAAATATTCCATGATAAAACCAGACTTAAACAATACCTATCCACAAATCCAGTTCTACAGAAATCAGTGGAAGGAAAAAATCTAACCCAAGGAAGTTAGATGCAACCATGAAAACACAAGCAATAGATAATCCCATACCAACAAATCCCAAAGAAGGAAAACATACAACACTACCACCAAAAATTAATAAGAATTAACAATCATTGACCCTTAATATTCCTTCATATCAATGGACTCAATCTGCCTATAAAAATACACAGGCTAACAGAACAGATATGAAAACAGGATCCATCCTTCTGCTGCATACAAGAAACACACCTCAACTTCAAAGACAGATACTACCTCTGAGTAAAGGACTGGGAAACGTTTTTCCAATCAAATGGTCTCAAGAAGCAAGCTGGTGTAGCTATCCTAATATCTAATGAAATAGACTTCAAACTAAAATCAATCGAAAAAGATCAGGAAAAACATTACATATTCATCACAGGAAAAATCCATCAAGATGAAGTCTCAATTCTGAACATTTATGCCCCAAATACAAGGGCACCTGCATATGTAAAAGAAACATTACTAAAGCTTAAATCATAGACCAAACCCCACACACTAGTAGTGGGAGACTTCAACAGCACACTCTCACAAATGGACAGGTCTGCCAGACAGAAACTTAACAGAGAAATAAGGGAATTAACAGACATTATGACCCAAATGGACTTAGTAGACACCTACAGAACATTCCACCCAAACACAAGAGATTATACCTTCTTCTCTGCACCCTACCAAACCTTCTGTAAAATTGACCATCTACTTGGTCACAAAGCAAATCTCAACAGATACAAAAAGATTAGAATAACCTCCTGTATTTTATCAGACCACCATGCCTTAAAGTTAGAATTCAACAACAACACAAATTACAGGAATCCTACAAACTCATGGAAACTGAACAATGCTCAACTGAATCACCATGGGGTCAAGGAAGAAATAAAGAAAGAAATTAAAGACTTCCTAGAATTCAATGGAAATGAATGTACAACATACCCAAACTTATGGGACACTATGAAAGCAGTACTAAGAGGAAAGTTCATAGCACTAAATGCCTACATAAAGAAGTTGGAGAAATCTCACACTAGCAACTTAACAGCACACCTGAAAGCTCTAGAAGAAAAAAAAAAAAAAAA
>CABHPP010113305.1:23951-71664 GCA_902168425.1 Peromyscus attwateri
AAAAAAAAAAAAAAAAGCAAACTCACCCAGGAGAAGTAGATGCCAGGAAATAACCAAATTGAGGGCTAAAATCAATAAAATAGAAACAAAGAGAACAGTATAAAGAATCAATGAAACAAAGAGTAGGTTCTTTGAGAAAAATCAACAAGATAGACAAACCTTTATCCAAATTAACTAAAAGGCAGAGAGAATATCCAAATTCACAAAATCAGAAATGAAAATGGAGACATAACAACTGACAATGAGGAAATCCAGAGAATCATCAGGTCATACTTCAAAAACCTGTACTCCACAAAACTGGAACCCCCCCCCCCCAAAAAAAAAGGACAATTTTCTGGATAGGTTATAGTAGTATTTGCTCTACTCATGATCTTGGGCTGTACGGCCGAAGGGAGTTGGTGCTTCCTGCCTTTTTATGTGACCTCTTATAAGGAGCTGGAGAAGGGTCACATGCCCTCTCTCCCTCCTCCAGCCTGTAAGGTGGATTTACTCCCGGTCAGCTCGGAGGACAACTTCAGCTGTCTACTCCATTCTGCATTCTTGAGTATATTTCCTCAATTTATATCTTAATAAATTCTGTTACACATTTAATAGACTCATGTGAATTGATCACAATAATAGGTACCATATACCCAAATTAAATCAAGAGCAGATAAACAATTTAAATAGACCTATAACTGCTATGGAAATAGAAATAGTCATTAAAAGTCTCCCACCAAAAAAAAAAAAAAAAGCCCAGGGTAAGATGGTTTCAGTGCATAATTGTACCAGAATTTCAAGAAGAGATAATACCAATTGTTGTTCCACACAACATAAACAGAAGGAACATTGCCAGACTCTTTCTATGAGGCTACAGTTACCCTGATACCCAAACCACACAAAGACACAACAAAGAAAGAAAATTACAGACCAATCTCCCTCATGAACATTGATACAAAAATACTTGATAAAATACTAGCAAACTGAATCCAAGAATACATCAAAAAAAAATCATCCACCATAATCAAGTAGACTTCATCCCAGAGATACATGGATGGCTCAACATATAAAAATCTGTCAATGTAATCTACCATATAAACAAACTGAAAGAAAAAAACACATGATCATCTCATTAGATGCTGAAAAACTCTTTGACAAAATCCAACACCCCTTCACAATAAAGGTCTTGGAGAGATCAGCAATACAAAGAACATTCCTAAACATAATAAAGGCAATTTACAGCAAGCCAAGAGTCAACATCAAAGTAAATGGAGAGAAACTCAAAGGGATTCCACTAAAATCAATAACAAGACAAGGCTGTCCACTCTCTCTATGTCTGTTCAATATAGTACTCAAAGTTCTAGCTAGAGCAATAAAACAAAGGAGATCAAGGGGATACAAATTGGAAAGGAAGGAGTCAGACTTTCACTATTTGCAGATGATATGATAGTCTACATAAGTGACCCCAAAAATTCTACCAGGGAACTCCTACAGCTGATAAACACTTTCAGTAATGTGACAGGATACAAGATATACTCAGGAAAATCAGTAGTCCTCCTATACACAAATGATAAGCCAGCCAAGAAAGAAATCAGAGAAACATCACCCTTTACAATAGCCACATATAATATAAAATACCTTGGGGGTAACGCTAACCAAACAAGTGAAAGACTTGTATGACAAGAACTTTAAGTCCTTGAAGAAAGAAATTGAAGAAGATATTAGAAAATGGAAAGATTTCCCATGCTCATGAATAGGTAGAACCAACATAAGAAAAATGGCAATCTTACCAAAAGCAATCTACAGATTCAGTGCAATCCCCATCAAAATCCCAACACAATTCTTCACAGACCTCTAAAGAATAAATCTCAACTTTATATGGAAAAACAGAAAACCTAGGATATCTAAAACAATCCTGTACAATAAAGCAACTTCTGGAGGCATCACTATCCCTGACTTTAAGCTCTACTATAGAGTTATAGTAATGAAAAAACAGCTTGGTATTGGCATAAAAACTGACATGTGGACCAATGGAATTGAATTGAAGATCCTTGTTGTGGATATCACTCTGTATAAATAAAATGCTGATTGGCCAGTAGCCAGGCAGGAAGTATAGGCGAGACAAGCAGAGAAGAGAATTCTGGGAAAAGGAAGGCTGGGTCAGAGAGACGCTGCCAGCCGCCACCATGAGTACCAACATGTAAGATACTGGTAAGCCACAAGCCATGTAGCAAGGTCTAGATTTATAGAAACGGGTTGATTTAAAATATAATAACAGTTAGAAAGAAGCCTGCCATGGCCATACAGTTTGTAAACAATATAAGTCTCTGTGTGTTTACTCGGTTGAGTCTAAGCGGCTTCAGGACTGGTGGGTGAGAAAGATTTGTCCTGATCGTGGGCCAGGCAGGACTGGAGAAAACTCCAGCTATAGATCCTGACATTAATCCACACACCTATGAACACCTGATTTTTTTACAAAGCCAAAACTGTACAATGGGGAAAAAAAGCATCTTCAACAAATGGTGCTGGCATAACTGGATGTCTACATATAGAAGATTGCAAATAGAGCCATATCTATCACCTTGCACAAAACTCAAAGCCAAGTGGGTCAAAGACCTCAACATAAATCCAGCTACACTGAATTTGACAGAAGAAAAAGTAGGAAGTAGCCTAGAAAGCATTGGCACAGGAGACCACTTTCTAAATATAACACCATTAGCACAGACACTGAGAGCAACAATTAATAAATGGGACCTCCTGAAAATGAGAAGATTTTGTAAGGCAAAGGACACAGTCAATAAGACAAAACAACAGCCTACAGAAAAGATCTTCAACAACCCCACATCTGACAGAGGGCTGATCTCCAAAATATATAAAGAACTCAAGAAACTAAACAGCAGAATACCAAACAATCCAGTTAAAAAATGGGCTACAGAGCTGAACAGAAAATTCTCAACAGAAGAATACTAAATGGTCGAAAGACATTTAAGGAATTGCTCAACATCCTTAGTCATCAGGGAAATGCAAATCAAAATGACACTGAGATACCATCTTTTACCTGTCAGAATGGCTAAGATCAAAAACACTGATGACAACTTATGTTGGAGAGGATGTGGATCAAGGGGAACACTCTTCCACTGTTGGTGGGAGTGTAAACTTGTACAACCTCTTTGGAAATCAGTATGGTGGTTTTTCAGGAATTTGGACTCAATCTTCCTCAAGACCCAGTGATACCACTCTTGAGCACATACGTAAGAGATGGTCAAGTATACATCAAGGACACTTACTCTACTATATTCATAGCAGCATTATTTGTAATAGCCAGAACCTGGAGGCAACCTAGATGCTCCTCAACTGAAGAATTGATAAAGAATATGTGGTACATGTATACAATGGAGAATTACTCAGGTGTAAAAAAATATTGACATCATGACATTTGCAGACAAATGGATGGAACTAGAAATTATCCTGAGTGAAGTAACTCAGACTCAAAAAAACCAAACATGGTATGTACTCACTCATAAGTGAATACTAGATGTAAAGCAAAGGATAATCAAACAGCAACCCACAGCTCCAGAGAAGCTAGGACCTTAAGAGGGATGTGTGGATCACCTTGGGATGGGGAAACAGGAGATCCTGATGAGTAAACTGGGGATGGGAGGGCAATAGAGGGCAGGGGATGAGGGATGAGAACATGAGGGCATGGGATGGTCAATCTAGGGAAGGGATGGAGTGGGAGAGCAATGAAAGAGATATCTTGATAGAGAGAGACATTATGAGGTAAGGGAGAAACCTGGTGCTAGGGAAATTCCCAGCAATCCACAAGGACAACCTCAGATTAGACTACTAGGAACAGTGGTGAGGGTGCCTGAACTGGCCTACCCTGGTAATCAGATTGGTGAATACCCTACCTGTCATCATAGAAACCTTCATCCAGTAACTGATGGAAGCAAATACAGAGATCCACAACCATGCACCAGGCTGAACTTTGAAAGTCCAATCAAAGAGAGGGAAGAGGGATTACATGAGCAAGGGGGGGTCAAGATCATGATGGGGAAATCTACAGAGACAACTGAACCAACCTCAAAGTAACTCACAAACTTTAGACTGACAGCTATGGAACCTGCATGAGACCGGACTAGACACTCTGCAGATGGGAGACAGTTGTGTAGTTGGGTCTGTTTGAGGGGCCCCTGGCAGTGTGATCAGGATCTATCTCTGGTGCATGAGTTGGCTTTCTGGATCCCATTACCTATGGTCGGACACCTTGCTCCCTCCTGGAAAAGCAGGGAGGGGCTTGGTTCTGCCTCAACTGAATGTACTAGGCTGTGGAGGCCCATAAATGTTTCCTAGTGAGATCTGAGCTTACTTTATGGAGCAAGGCTGCATTTAGAGGATTGCTTGACCATGTGTATGGTTACTAGGTGATTAGGGGGAGGTCTTTTGCTCTACCCCTTGGTATTCCTATAAAAGACCCCTTTGAAGAAAGAGAAGGAGCTGGTGGATAATGACCCAGGTTCTCCCAAGGCTGTCCTGTGTTTCTATCTGTTTCTTTTCTCTCTATCCTTCTATCTAATATCTCTTATCCCTTGCTCCTCAAGAGTATCCTGTAGTAAAATGTGAGAGCCGGTCTCCCAGCTGGGCCCCACACCAAGCGTAGCTGTCCCCCCATGGGAGAACTTACCCTGTTGAAAGAGGGGAGGAGGGGAAAAAGTGGGGGGAAGCCAAAGGAAGGATGAGAGGGGGATCTGTGATTGGTATGTAAAATGAATTAAAGAAATTAAAAAAAAATAAACTAATGATACACCTTAAGGCTCTGGAAAAAGAACAAAGAACACAAAACTGTAGGCAAGAAGAATTAATCAAAACAAGGAAGGAAATCAACAAAATAGAAATAAAAAGAACAATACAAAGAATCAAAACCAAGAATTGGTGATTTGAAAAGATTAGCAAGTGTAGGACTGAAGAGATAGCTCTGTGGTTAAGGGCACCTTGCTGCTCTTCCGTAGGACCCACATGCCTGCTCCCAACTGTCTAGAACTCCAGTTCCCTGTGATCTAACTAACACCTTCTTCTGGCCTGCATGGACACTGCATACACACAATGCACAGACATCAATGTAGACAAAACCCCCATACACATAAAAATAATAAATAAAAATTTCAAAACTATTAAGAACAAAACAAAAAGGCCTCAAACAACATTGCAAAAACAAAACAAAAAGATTAATAAATTTGACAAACCTTTAGCCAAATTAATGATAAGAGAGATCAGAGCCAAATTAATAAAATTAAACACAAAATGAAGATGTTACAACAGGCACTGAGAAAACTCAGAGAATCATAAGGACATACTTTAAAACTCTATATTATACTAACATAAAAAAATCTAATAGAAATAGATAAATTTCAGATTCATTTGGCATATAAAAGTTAACCAATATGAAAGAGATAATTTAAACAGATACAGGAAAGCAAACATGATAGAAACACTAATTAAAATCGGTGGTGATATTGTGTCCCCCAATACATTGTGCACCCTAATAAGCTTATCTGGGGTCAGAGAACAGAACAGCCACTAGATAGACATAGAGGCCAGAAAATGGTGGCACACACACACCTTTAATCCTAGCCTTCTGGAGACAGAGATCCGGATCTCTGTGAGTTCAAAGCCACACTGGAAACAGCCAGGCATGGTGACACACGCCTTTAATCCCAGGAAGTGATGACAGGAAGCAGAAAGGTATATAAGGTGTGAGGACCAGGAACTAGAGCCTCTGTTAAGCTTTTAGGCTTTTAGCAGCAGTTCAGCTGAGATCCATTCGGATGAGGACTCAGAGGCTTTTAGTTTGAGGAAACAGGATCGGCTGAGAAGTTGGCAAGGTGAGGTTAGCTGTGGCTTGTTCTGTTTCTCTGATCTTTCAGCATTCACCCCAATACCTGGCTCCTGGGTTTGTTTTTATTAATAAGACGTTTTAAAATTTGTGCTACAAAAATCTCCCCAAAGGAAAAAAAATCCCAGAACTACAAAAATTCAGCACAGAATTAAAAATCTAGCACTAATATTCTTCAAATTTTTCTATAAAATGGAATATGAAAGACCATTTCCAAATTGTTTTTATAAAGACAATATTATCCTGATAAAGACACAATAACAGCAAAATAAAATTGAATTCAAGAACACATCAGAAACAATCATCCAAGACAATTAAGTCTGCATTCCAGAGATTTAGGGATGGTTCCACAAACCTAAATCACTAAATGCAGTTCACCATGTTTAAAAGATGTGATCATTTATTAAATGCAGAAATGACCTGGTTTCACAATTTAACATACCTTCATGATAAGTCCTGGTAGATCTAGGTATAAAGAAACTTGTCTTAAAATAATAAAGACAACATACAGCAGGCCCACAGTAACATCGTGCTAAGTGGAGAAAAACTCAAAGAATTTCCACTGCAATCAAGATTCAGACAAGGATGTCTACCCTCTCCACTTCTGTTTAATATGGTGCTTGGGGTCTTCAGCAGAAGGGGCAACCAATGAGAAAGGAAAGAGTCAAAACATCCTTGAAGATAATCAGATTCTACACATTAAAAAAAAAAAAACCTGCAAACACTCCACAAGAAAACATCTACTGCTGATAAACACATTCAACAAAGTAGCAAGGTACAAAATTAACTCACAAAAGTTAGTTGTCTTCCTACGAACTAATAATAAATAATCTGAGAATGAAATCCAGAAAATTATCCCATTCACAGTGGCCTCTAAATAAATAAATACATCTTGGAACAAATAAAAGCAAAGAGTGAAAGACTTGTACAATTAAAACATTAAAGCATCAAAGAAACTGAAGAAGATTACAGAAAATAGAAAGTCCTCCCATGTTCATGGATTGGAAGGAGTAATATTGTGGAAAATAGCCATTTTATCAAAAGCATTCCACAGATTTAATGCAATCCCCATCAAAATTCCAACATAATTCTTTGCAGAAATTGAAAAAATAATCTTGAAACACTGTTAGAGGTATCATCATCCTAGACTTTAAGTTATACTATAGAACTATAGTAATACAAACAGCATGATACTGGCATAAATCTGAAACATTGATCAATGAAATAGAATTGAGGCCCCACATATAAACCCACACTCCTTGCGCCACCTGTTTTTTGACTAAGAAGCCAACTACACACATTAGAGAAAAGAAAGCATCTTCAAGAAGGATTGCTGGTCAAACTGGATAGCTTCATGTAGGAGGAAGAAACTAGATCCTTCTCCAAAGATTCAAGGGTCAACTACAAATGTATCAAGCACCTCAACGTGAGATCTAATGCCCTGAATATGTCTGCAGAGAACATAAGGGACACTTCAATGACAGACACAGGAAGAACTCTCTGAACAGGAATACAGTAATAAAGATCAATATAGTCGACAAATTGGAGTTTGTGAAACTAAAACCTGCACAGGTTACAAGGTGGAAATAATCTTCACCAGTTACACAGCTGACAAAGTGTTAGTGTCCAGGATACAAAGGACTCAGAAAACAAAACACCAAGAGAAAGAATAAATCCAGCAGTCAAGATGGCACTGACAGCCGTGGAGGCCCAAGCATCATGCTCCAGGCTCTGGGTGGCTGTGAAGACTGTTGCCTAACCCAGGGCCCTGATCTCTCCTGAGAGTGAGAGCCCTGGCACCTCTCCTCCACCCTGGTTAGGCAGGAGAGAGAAGACAGCTACAAAGAGAGGAAACTGAAAGGAACAACAAGAATGTGCTGAAAAGAGAAAACTTACCCATTGTTAATGGACATGTGAACTATTGCAGCCATGGTATAAATCAGTGTGGGTATTCCTCAAAACTCTAAATATGTATCTACCATAGGATCCATCTGTAGCACTCCAGAGTATATTACCAAAGGACTCCTTATCTTTCTACTGAGATTCTGACTCATCCTTGTCAAGTCTGCTTAATTCACAATTGCCAGGAAATGGGAACAGCCTAGATGTCTAAATGGAAAAAATTGTGAAATTTTGCATATACACAATGAAATGTTATTCAGCTCCAAAGAAAAATTAAATTATGTAATTCAAAGGTAAATGGATAGAGCTGGAAATAACTACCCTGGATTAAGAAACTCAGATGCAGAAAGACAAACCTCACATGTTCTGACTTATATTTGGATGGTAGCTGTGACTCTTTAGATATGCATATTTAAATTGGAGTAATCATAGAAGGAGGAAACTACTAAGTGTCACCGGCATCAGAGAAGGATGAATGACACGGGTAGAATGGAGAGGGAATAATGGACCTGGAAGGGTTAAATGAGGAGAGTGACAGGAAGAGAGGCTAGAGGGAAGAGGATAGGGAGAAACAACTAACACTAAAGTCCCTTGAAAATGCCAAGTGGAAACCTATTATAGAAGCTTCTTATATTTTTGGTTGTGAGCCTAGCCTTTAACAACTGAGCCCTATGAAATGTGTAGCCCAGGCTGGCCTCAAACTCATGATCCTCCTGCCTCCGCCTCCTTCAGCAAATCCTACTGGAGTGTGCCACCACAACCAGCTTGGACTACCAGAAATAGTGGAGAGGGTGCCTGAACTGAACTGGCTTGCCCAGTGATCAGATTGGTGAATACCCTAAATGTCATCACAGAGCTTTTCTCCAGTGACTGATGGAAGCAGATGCAGAGATCCACAGCCAGTCACTAGACAGAGCTCCAGGAGTCCAGTCAAAGAGAGAGAAGAGGGATTCTGTGAGCAAGTGCATCAGGATCATGATGGAGAAACCTGCAGAGACATCCAAACCAAACTAGTGGGAACTCATGAAAGTTGGATCAATGGCTGTGGAGCCTGCATGGGACTGGACTAGGCCCTCTGCATGGCGAGATAATTGTGTAGCTTGATCTGCTTGGGGGGCCCCCTGGTGGTAGGATCAGAATACATCCCTGGTGCATGAGCAGGCTTTTTGAAGCCCACTACCTATGATAGGACACCTCCTACAGCCTTGAGGCAGGGGGAAGGGCTTGGACTTGCCTCTGCTGGGTGTGTCTCCCCATGGGAGGCCTTACCTTTTTGTTGGGGGGAGTAGAGGGTGGGTTGGGAGGGGGAGGCTGGGAGGGCAGGAGGAGGGAAGAGGTGGATCTTTGATTGGTGTGTAAAATGAATGAAAAAAATTTCTTAATAAAAAAAGAAGCTTCTTAAAATATATGCATATATACATGTACACATACATATATAAAAATTTTAAATGGAGTTATCCTATTAGAGGCTGACAATGCCTCCCAAGACATCATAGGCTATTAAATAAAAAGTCCATTGCTAGGTATATTGTTACTCTTTTCCAGATGTTGATCACTGGGTTTCTATAGACAACCCCCCACCTAAACATTACAGGCTCTTTTCACCATTCTTAGTTACTCTCCAGAACTTGTTGAAACACCACATACTTGAGACACAGTACATAAAGAAATCAAACTGGTACCAACCCAGAAGCATCATCCCTGCTGGTTAGCTTTCACAGTGCTAGAAGATGCTATGCGTGCAACTGGCAGAGAAAAGTAGTCAACGGTATTATTACCCAGCTGCGAATCCTGCAAGCAACAACAATGATCATCCAGTAAGATATGTTCATTGGGGCAATAATGACATTTAAGCTATGGTAGTAAGCTGTAACGAGAGCCTCAATGGTCTATACATATCAATTTATTAGGGGGTTCAATTGGGAAAACAGACTCACTGATACAAAATGAAGCGATGCCATTGCCTCTTCGTCTCCCAGGGAAAGATGGGGAAAGCTCCAGACCAGATCACCAAACAGTGCTCCAAGAAGCCTTTCACATCCAAGAGATAGTGACCCCCCTCCCCCTTCCTTTTTTAAGAAGTCACATAGGCAGGCAAGAAGCACCACCTCTATTGAGCCACATAGCCCAAGGTCATGGGTGGAGGAGGAAATTCCCATTACAGTAAGCAACTAGTTTCTGATTGGATTTAAATCATTCTCGACAAGATGAAACTCATGCCTGGTACCACTAACTTGGTAAAAAACCCATGGCTGGCTAGGTCATAGGCCCTACGGGAGAACTAATACTATTATTGTGCTACATGGACATAATAATAAACCGCCTCCTAAGTTTATATCATTATACCCATGAAGCAGTGCATCCATCAAACCTTATAGAAGAAGCTTCTTTTTGCAGGAGATGGACTTTAATACAGAGACCCACAGGTAGTTAGTTTTCAGAGAACAAGAAACTGTGAAATGCTCAGTTCTAAATGGCATATTTATATCATCCCTCTTCTCCCAAGACTTGGGGACCATGAAGAAGGAGAGGATGGAAAGACCGTGAGAGCCAGAAGTAGTGGGCATTTACAGGGGAAATAATTGCCAGGCATGACAGAGCCATTGCACACATGAATTCACAGTAGCTGTGATAATATGAACATGACCTATGCAGGCTCAAACTGGCCAAAATCCCAGGATGAATGGGGAATGGACTCATGAAGTCCCACCCTTAGTTAAGGAGCTGTTAGCAGTTAATAGAGGATGATAAAGGGTCAGTTTTCTTCAGGGATGCAGGCTCTGAGAGGCTAGCAACACTCATGGTCCTCCACCCATGCACATATAGGTAGCACCAAGTGAGCTCAGTAGGTTTAAACAAAAACCACATGAACTCAAGAAGTAGATGTGACGGACAGAACAGGGAAGAGTAGAAGAGGTGGAATGGATGATGGATTGATTCAAAGCACATTGTATCCTATTAATATTTATGGAATATTTAAATAATTAAAATGTACAAACATATAAGCAGTATAGTAATTGTGAATGGTTAAAAAAAATGAAAACTAAAAGAGTGAAATACAAGTATGCCTTATAATATTAAAGAGAAATTGCTCAACAAATATTATAAATAAAATCCAATAATATATGTAAAGAATTCAGATCATGCCCAAATGTGACCAATTCCAGGTGTGTAAGCTGGAATTGATCAACATTTAAAATAATCTCAAATATAATCCTCCACATCAATAAGATGTCATATGGCTATACCACTTGAGTCAGAAATACACTTGACAAAAGCCAATATTCACTTATTATGAAAAATGTATTATTGTATCTGAATAAGAATAGAAAATATCTTCAAGCTGATAAAGAACATCTACAAATACCTGCAGTTAGGATTGTGCTTGCAGGTGATGACTGCATACTTTCTAAGATCAGGAACAAGGCAGAAATGAAATATCTTAGGGTTTTGTTTTCTAGAATTAAAAACTGCTTCACAAAGACAGAATAAAACACATAAAGGTTTAAAAGGAAAAAAACAAATTATTCACACAGAGATATGATTGTCTATGTGAAAAATGCCAAAGAATTTATGAAAAAAATATTTTTACTCACAAATAAGACCAAGATAAAAGAATGTAATCATATAGATCCGGCATACATTTGGCTGGATATAAATTCTTAATTTGTTTGAGTGCTATGGTAAATAGCATTGATTTTTTAAATTTCAGAATCTAATCAATTATTATGGGAATTTTCAGGAAACCAGCTGACCATTTTTGGTTTTGTTAAATGTATTAGCTTTATATCTTTTTAGACATGCGAAGGGAAGCTTGGAAGAGAACTCCACGAAGCCATTGCCGTTGGGTAGCTATTTGCATGGGTGGTTTTGCAGCCAACAAGAACTGGCAAGTAAGGCTATAATTGGCCAATGGGGTATTCAGTCAGAGGACTCTGGGCACATAATAGAGAAGGAAAGGCTGAAACTTTCTAGGCGTTTCAAATCAGCCCATCACCACACGACTAAAATGACCTATAGAGAATAGTGTTCAACATTTCACATTATTCTTACAGGAAATTTTTTAAAATCTGTTTCCTGTAGGAATCAATGTTCTCATCTTAATAAAGTTGACATAGTACTGTCTGGCACACTATTTATCTGCATCTGTGTCTACTAAATTCTCAATTACAATAATACTGTTTCTCTTGGCACCATCTTGAAGTTTTGTAAAATTAACAAAAGAATATAAGAAATAACTTTAAAATTATACCACATAATAGAAATACATAATTTTGTCAATTACCCAACTTTATAAGTGCTAGCTATTCCCAGTGTTTGAAAGGGTAACCAAAGAGACTTGTAAAATTATATTTACTGATTAGTTTTGTTATTTGACAATTGCATACACAAAGACAATGTATTCTTAAAAAAATTCTAGAAGAGTAATATATGTCTCTAGAAGCTGCTTAATCATTACATTTTTAATTTACATTAAATTTTTTAATGAACAGGAGATAAGAAAGAGATTAAAACTTGCTTCTAATAACTCATATACTAAAATGAAAAGTGGAACAAATAAGCTCGCCTAAAGCTACTTTCAAAGCTTTACAAGAAAGCATGATAGCACTGAGAGTAGATTGGTACACACAGCCTTATTCACAAAGATGATTAGACTCAGGATCTTGTTACTATGGCAACTTCGGAATATCTTGGATAAAGAATGTAATAAGTCAAAGATTACGTCATTGTAAAAGTGAATTCCAAGAAAAACTAAAAAAAAAAAAAATCAATAAAGATCATGTAAATTTTGAGGAGCAACAAAAGTGGATCATCAGCTTCCCAAGATTTCTGTCTCACAAATATGGCTTGGCAATGCATGAGGAATTTTGTTTGATATTTTAAATTCATGGCTGTGAAGTCTCAGATGAGCTTTATCTTCTCACCTTATAATGTTAATTCCTGTAAATCAAATAATACTTAGTTTAATTTGTGGCATTTATTAGTAGCTTTCCACTTCAAAAATCAACTTTTTATTCGGAGCTTTGTAGATAGCATGTTAAAAGAAATTTATATTTCCAAAACCGGAGTGATGGTTCAGTGATAAACAACACATACTGCTCTTGCAGATAATCAGAGTTCAGTTCCCAGCATAATCACCTATAAATCCAACTCTTGGGCATCTGATGCTCTTTTTTGGCCTCAACAGGTACCAGCATTCATGTGCATATAACCAGACACAGGCACACATGCTTACACATAATTTAAAAACAGAGATTGACCCTGGGAAAGACACAGGGATCACCCAATGACAGAGAAATGGATGAGATCTACATGGACAAACTGGATGTGAGGGGGGGTAATGAAGGGCAAGGGTTGAGGGAAAGAGAGCTTGGGGGAGCGGGAAATCCCAGCTGGATCAAGAACAGAGGAGGAGAACAAGGAATAAGAGACCATGGTAAGTGGAGACCACATGAGAATAGGAAGAAGCAGGGTGCTAGAGAGGTCCACAGAAATCCACAAGGATACCTCCACAATAGACTACTGGTAATGATCAAGAGACAGCCCGAAATGACCTACTCTGGTGATAGGATGGCCAAACACCCTAACTGTCATGCTAGAAACCCCATCCAATGACTGAGGGAACTGGATGCAGAGATCCACAGCCAGGCCCCACCCAGGTGGAGCTCCAGGAGTCCAATTGGGGAGAAAGAGGAGGGTTTGTATGAGCGAGAATTGTTGAGACCAAGGTTGGAAAAAGCATAGGGACAAATAGCCAAATGAATGGAAACACATGAACTATGAACCAATGGCTGAGGAGCCCCCAACTGGATCAGGCCCTCTGGATAAGTGAGACAGTTGATTAGCTTGATCTGTTTGGGAGGCGTCCAGGCAGTAGGACCGGGACCTGTCCTTAGTGCATGAGCTGGCTGTCTGGAACCTGGGGCTTATACAGGGACACTTGGCTCAGCCTGGGAGGAGGGGACTGGACCTGCCTGGACTGAATCTACCAAGTTGAACTCAATCCTCAGGGGAGTCTTTGCCATGGAGGAGATGGGAATGGAGGGTGGGCTGGGGGGAAGGGGGGTGATATGTAAAATTAAATTAAATTATAAAATAAAATTTAAAAAAAAACAGAGATTGATATTTTCTATGAAGTTATATCTAAGTTCAGATAAAAGTTGAAGGTAAAAATCTACAAGCTAGAGTAAAGTTTAGGGAAATTGTAATTTATCTCCTATATGGAATGTCAATAAAACCTAATGTCCAAGCAAAATCTTAATAGCACTTTTGAAAAATGAATGATTGATATAGATAGTATAAGAACTTGTTATTTATTTACTCACTCAATTTGTTAAACGTCATAGTGGATACAGACGGATAGAGCTGTTTTTATTCCAGACTCCAAATACGAACAAAGTGTAAGATTAAGAAAAGGAATTACTCTTAGGGTCCTCCTTGTATCCTAGCTTCTCTGGAGCTGCGGGTTGTAGTCTGATTATCTTTTGCTTTACATCCAGTATCCAATTATGAGTGGGTACATACTATGTATTTCTGAGTCTGGGTTACCTCACTCAGGATAATATTTTCTAGCTCCATCCATTTGCCTGCAAATTTCATTATGTCATTGCTTTTAACAGCTGAGTAATACTCCATTGTGTATATGTACCACATTTTCTTTATCCATTCTTCGGTTGAAGGGCATTTAGGTTGCTTCCAGCTTCTGGCTATTGTGAATAATGCTGCTATGAACATAGTTGAACATAGTTGTGGTATGATTGAGCATCCCTTAGGTATATGAGAGGGGGAATCTGTGGTTGGTATGTAAAATGAATAAAAATTTAAAAATACTCCATAATTTAAATTAATAAACATTTATTGAATGTTACACACACACACACATATATATATATATATATATATATATATATATATATAAAGTCAATTACATCAAGTAGAGATACTTGACCGTTTAGATATTTCTCAGTAACCTTAGAGAGTATGCCACCTTGTGTATTTAGGAAGAATTAAGATATGCCTAATTTACCTTCTTCTCACTAATACCTATTAGAGACATGGTGCTTCATCATTACAAACGTAACCCAAACTAAGACAGAAATTGGTACTAGAAGTAGGGTATTGCTGTGAGAGACCTGGGCCATGTTTTGGGGAAGATTGTCGAAGGACTTTGGAACTTTGGGCTAGAAAAGCCAGTGAGTGTTGAGAACTCAGTGGAATGTTTTGTAGAAGCTTAGAAGATAAAAATGTTGAAAGCAGTGCAGCTGTGGTATGGTTGAACATCCTTTGGGTAATATCCAAGAGTGGTAGACTGATTCCCAGTTTACTGAGAAACCACAACACTGACTTCCAAAGTGGTTGTATAAGTTCGCATTCTAACCAGCAATGGAGTAGTGTTCCCCTTGCTCCATATCCTCTCCAGCATAAGCTGACACTTATGTTTTTGATCTTAGCCATTCTGATAGGTATAAGATGGAATCTCAGAGTCATTTTGATTTGCATTTCCCTGATGGCTAAGGATGTTGAACCTATCCTTAAGTGTTTATTGGCATTTTGAGATTCATCTGTTGAGAATTCTTTGTTTAGATCTGTACCCCATTTTTTAACTGGATTATTTGGTTTGTTGATATTTAGTTTCTTGAGTTCTGCATATATTTTGGAAATCAGCCCTGGAACACTATCCTACAGATGGGAAAATATCTTTAACAACCATACTTTCCATTCTTGTAAGATGACTAGACCCACACAAATAGTTCTTTTCTAAAGTCAAATGATTGTTATTAAATGAATAAAACACATTCCTGTCCCCTAAAAAAAAAAGGAAATTCTTACATAGCTCTTTGAATTACACATATTTATAAAATATACAAAATATTGCTTTGAGATAAAAGTTTCAAAGTTTCCATGATTAAAATTTGTTCTGCATTTTTCTCTACATGTTTATTTCTCCTAAAATTCTTTGGCAGCAAATGAAGCTAGTGATCACTGAGAACTATATTTTATTCATTCAGAACAACAGACTACAGTACATCAAGGGAAAGAAATACTTTATGGCTAAAAATGTAGTCTCAGATAATGAAAAGTAAAACTGTACATGTTCTAAATAGGATAGTCACAGAACATATGATTACAGCAGGGATAATAAGCAATCAATCAGGATTAGAGAGTTATTATTCTTAGTCCCAAATAAGTTATTTTCTAGCAACATCTTACAACATTGTTAGTGCTTTGAACATAGAAAAAGTAAACTATGTAAACCAATCTCTAACTATAATCTGGGCTTTCCTAATTTACAAGATTATTGTACCCCTGGTGATAAGATCAGAATCCATCCCTGGTGTATGAGCAGGCTTTTTGGAGCCCACTACCTATGATGGGACACTTCATGAAGCCTTGAGACAGGGAGAAGGGTTTGGACTTGCCTCTACTGGATGTGTCTCTCCATGGGAGGCCTTGCTTTTTTGTGGGGGGGAAAGTGGGTTGGGAGGGGGAGGCTGGAGGTGGGAGGAGGGAAGAGGGGATCTTTGATTGGTGTGTAAAATAAATGAAAAAAAATCTTAATCAAAAAAAAGAATATTGTAATGAGGATGTTATTTTATTTAATAGAGTTCTATATGCAAATTAATATAACTTGCAAGTTTAAAATAAAAAAAATCAAACCTCCTAGGTTTTTTTTAACTTTATCTTTTAAAATTGATCTTTAAAATTTTTTAAATAGTATCTTAGCAATAAGTTTTAAAACTTAAACTTTAAATTTATATTCTGGAGTTGTAGCTCAATGGTAGAGCACTTGCCTGACATGTAAAAGCCCCAAGTCCAATCCCCATTAATAGAAAAATGGGAAAGGATAAAAGATAAAAAAGAGATTTATATTCTATTTGCTTTCTGTTTTTTTGTTTTGTTTTGTTTTGTTTTTCGAGACAGGGTTTCTCTGTGTGTAGCTTTGCGCCTTTCCTGGAACTCACACTGTAGCCCAGGCTGTCCTTGAACTCAAAGAGATCTGCCTGGCTATGCCTCCCGAGTGCTGGGATTAAAGGTGTGTGCCACCACAGCCCGGCTATATTCTATTTTCTTAACATTAACATGAAGGCATTTAAATAACAACAGCAGTCTGATTAAAAAAAATAGTGAATGCATAGTTTTTGTAAGTGCCTAAGAAAGTATTCTGTCTCTAATCAAACCCAACTTCCTTTCATTGTTTAATGTAGATATTAGGATAACAGCATTTAATGCAAGCATGAATATTTCACTTAATGTTGCGTTATATCCTGGTATACATTATGTGTGTAAAACACTTCCAGAAAGCATCTGGCATCCAGACCAGCACCAAATATTAAAAAAAAAAAGAAAAATAAAGTTGTAGTTCATTGGTAACGTTAGTCTTTAATTTCCAGCTTAGTTTTGATCACCCTGCTGCCAGTCAGCAGCACAACAGGCACAATTTTTGGAGGGGGTCACATTCCAGAAATCTGGTGAACTGTGCAGGATACAAAGACAGCAGTTAAAATGTCCAGAGAGACAGCGAGCATCATCTCTTCAACATAAGAAAGATATGGGGAGGTCAGAGGTCGCGATAAGTGTTGCTGATAAATACTAAATTCTGCAAGGGAATTACATGTAGAAAGGAAGGGTAAGCAGAGTAAATATATTTTGAGGGAGTGATTTTTTTTTCAAAAAAGCATGTGAATTCCCACAGCAACAGAGACAAGTGCCCAGTGTTCTGGAGGCTTTCTTGGTCTACTTAGGTGACTCTTCATACAAATCACCGACTACCAGGTAGCTACTTATATCTTCCTATAGTGCAATTATAAAAGCATCCCCTCTCACTTACTTAGCCATTACAAAATTGGGCACCCAAATATTCTAGAAAGCAGTATTTTGATTGTCTTTAACATGTGTGGAAAATAACTAGACTGCTTTATGAACAATATTTAGGTGTTTCACCATGCAACCTAAGGTGTATAGCCATGTAATCTCTGATGGTTCCAAATGTCGACTATTTTCTGTTAATTGTCTTCCAACTTTGGTACACTGACATATTTATGGAAACAGTTCACAAAATGAGACACAAAAATCTTCAAACAAATAATAAGAATCTGAATAACCATTCTTGAATAAATACATAAACACAACTAAAAAATGGTCATTTTCATTTATAGCCCTCTGAATTTCTGTAGTTGGCAAAATAATTGGCCTATTCATCATGCATGGTATTTAAGGTTAAAAATATGAAATATCCACTAATTAACTTAAAACTATGAATTACAGTTGAGAATCTATGTAACAGCATTAGCATTTGAATTTGTTTCACTTAAGTTTGTAACAAAATATACAAACCAGAAACTTAAATGAAACTTTCTACAATGAAGATTTAAAGATTATGACCCTTTAAATTTCTTTAGAGATAATAAATGGGTCTTTCAGATACTAAACATCATTTAATTTGATAAAAACTACCATGATTTGAAGATAACTATAGTTTTATTTAGTTTCACGAATACTCCTTATTTTTTCCTCTATCCTGAATGGAACTACAACAGGCGTATTCTCTCAGTGGCAGCAATGTTGGTCAGGATGGACTTGTCCAAAATCTGGAGCACAGGTTTTCTTTCATATATCATTATTCTGTGACACCTTTCCCTCTTCCCCCACATTCTCCAAACTCTCTGCTCTCAGATTCCTACATTTCTATACTCTACTGCTTACAACCACCAATCTCTTTCATGCATTCATTTTGCAAATTTTTTAACTCACAAATTTACAAATTAAAATAATTCTCAAAATTGAAAAAAAACATTATCAAAAGCATTATTTCTTATTGGAGCAACTCATTTTATAGAAGACTAGGTCCAGTGGACGGCAAGAATTCTCTATAGAACTGGAGATGAATTTATTTGAACCTAGAAAGGGAAAAGACACATTTCACACAGTCTCATTCCTGGCCATTCCTTTACATGTACTTCTTTTAAATTATGCTGATCTTGCAGCATACTCACTTGTTAGCTGGTTAACAAGTGATGTCTTTGTAGTCAGTGTTTGTTAGGAATAACTCAACTTCTAGGCCCCTCTCATCCTTCTTTTTAACAATACTTGGAATTCCCAAGTAATGCTTTAGTGCCACCCCTATTGTATAGGAGAACCCATACCTGACTTAAGTCATCTCATCCTTTACGGTAATGCTATCCTCTTACTAATACATGAATAACAAACTTTGTTTCTTGTGTTTGACCAGTAAACTTTCCACCAAGTGTCACTGGCAATCATCATGGGAGCCTCTGAGGGAAGCAGCAAGAGTACTGGACCAGTAGTATTGAAACCAACACTGTAGGGAGGATCTATAGACAAGCTTCTGCCCACCATTAATTTCAAATACAACAAGAAAACCTTATGACGCTTCATCTTCTCTAGACTGTTCTATTGTACAATGGGACAAGTTTTCTTGCATGTGTGAGCTAATTAGATTTGGATTTTCTGATATATCTCTATTAAGAATGTTCCCAGGTGATGAAGTATTTCTTTTTAGCAAATAAAATAAATTGAATACATTTTATACTGGTGGTGAAAAGAGGATGGCTAAAATTCCATGCCATAGAAGTTATCACTAATGTGCTCAGGCCAGAAGAACAGCTTAGAATCTTGGTTTTGGTCTTCGAGAGAAGGTCGGATAGTTCACATAAATGTCCTCTTTGTCATCATCTATGGACTGGATGGGAGAAGTGGGGCTTCTGCAGTTGGTGGCTACCTACAAAACAAATGGTGGAACATTTGAATGGCTCACTGAATTTCAGCACAAATGGAAGGCATTCTGTCTTATTTGATCTTACCCTACAAATGCACTTAGTCAAATTTCTATTACAGATAATTTGATAAAATATTCTCCATATTATCTAAAACTTAATTTAGAAATTACATTCTCAATTTACAAGACTGGAATAGATGCTAGATAAATTTAAGGCAGATTATCAGGTTTAATATTATTCTGGTTACCTCTTCAAAGATAAGATATACTCTACCTATGCAAAGTCTAGTATATTTCCCCATAGTGTGTATATAATAATATCTGATGAATAGATACTTTAATAAATAAAACTTTCTTTAAATATAATATTTTTACTAATTTTTTATTGTTTTAAATATGCACACAATATATTTAGGTCGTATTAATCACTGCTCCTTTCCCTAACTCCTACCACATTCATCAGCCCATCCCTCTCAACTTCATGTCCATTTTGTGATAACCCGCTGATTATTATTCCAATTTGTTCTGCCCATATACAAGTAGATGTGAAGTCATCCACTAGAATATGGTTGACCCACCAGAGGACACATCCTTAAAGAAAACTGATTCTCCCTCCCACAGAAGCCATCAACTCTCAATAGCTTCTCATCTAGGGGTTGGGGCTTGTGAGTCCATCTTCCCTCCAGGTTGGAATGCTGGCTGGCTTCATCTTGTATGGATCTTGTATAGACAACCACAGCTGCTGAGGATTCATCAGTGCAGTCAGCAGTCCTATCATGTCCAGAAGACAGCGTTTTAGTCCACTCCTCCCCAAACTTTGGCTTTCTCCCACCCTTGCCTTGATAATCTGATAATCTCTGAGCCTTGGGAAGAGTGGGTTTGAATAGATAGATAGATAGATAGATGATAGATAGATAGATAGATAGATAGATAGATAGATAGATAGAATAGCTGAGCACTCTACAGATACTTATTTTCTTCACTTTAAAATGAGTCATGACTTTCTATGTTAACCACTATCCATTGTACAAAGAAACTTTTGTGATGATATCTGAGAGCTTCACTAGTTTATAGGTACAGAAATATGAATTTAGAGAGCAGATTAATACTACATCCATTTAGCAAACCCATAGTAGTAGGTTCATGCATGGGGCCTGTAAGTTCCCCACCATGGGTCTTAGAATTACAGCACCAAGCATACATTTCCTTGCTGTGGGATGGTCTGTATGTCAAATTGCTCTGATTGGTCAATAAATAAAACACTGATTGGCCAGTGACCAGGCAGGAAGTAGGCGGGATAAGGAGAGAGAATTCTGGGAGGGGGAGGCTGAGTGAGGGAGACACTGCCAGCCACTGCCATGACAAGCAGCATGTGAAAATGCCGGTAAGCCATGAGCCACGTCGCAAGGTATAGATTTATAGAAATGGATTAATTTAAGATGTAAGAACTAGATAGCTAGAATCCTGAGCCATTAGGCCAAACAGTTTAAACAATATAAGTCTCTGTGTTTACTTGGTTGGGTCTGAGCGGCTGTGGGACTGGTGGGTGACAGAGATTTGTCCTGACTATGGGCTAGGCAGAAAAATTCTAGCTACATTTCCTCCCATGGACTAGGCCTTATATCCAACCAGAAAGTAGTTGGTTAACCCATAATATTTGTACCACTAATGCACCAGCGTTATGCAAGACTTTTGAGGACTTTTTCCTCTAGCATCCTAAATTGCACCCGTTGACATTATTTATGAAAACTATCCAGAGGGAAGGAAGTTTCCTTGTCAATGGCAACTTGATTTCTCTCATATAGCATGGGTAAAGTGTGTGGTGTCTTCAGAATAGAGTCTTATCATTAAGTTCTGGTGGGCAACCAAGAAGAATAGTAATAGACTGTATTTTTGGAATTCCTCCAGGACACCCCTGACCAACAACTTGAGAGAAGGAAGCTCATACCTAGTAATATTCTCTTTAATAAATAAAAATGTTAAAGTACACAGTGTCCTATCTTTAAACAAAAAGTAAGCAACTAAATACACTGAGAGAGAGAGAAATCTTTTGATGACTAATTCAAAATTAAATGATTTTTGCATCTGTATGAAGAAAGCAAAGGGAAAACAAAGGTGCTTTGATATTGATATGGACTGTGTAAAGCACTCAAAAGAATCAAGTATAACTAACACCTTTATCTTTCACAGTTCTAAGATTTCAATCATCTAAGATTACTAAAATTGTCCACAAATCCTTTATAATATCCTTATGCTACAGAAGTCTGGAACAATTGGATATCTAGTGGAGATAATTTAAAGCATCTTTCTTTCCACTCTCAAAATTCATAGCAATAAATTTGCATTTGGATTGGCTTGATGGGACAAAAAGTTCAGCACAAAAAAAGGACTCTAAACACTGGGATTGGAGCATCATCTTGTGTGCTCTGGTAGCAGATGAACTAAGGCAAGACATCTTTGTTTTGAACTTGATTCCAAGAAGTAAACTATGAATCAGTCAGGAAAAATAATTTCCAAAGACCAATGCTTCATAAAAGAGGAAAATTAAATTGATAGATTGTTAAGAAGTCTGCAGCACACATATCAGATTGTCAGGGACTTTTTAGTACTTGTCCTTTAGCCATGTAGAACTTAACTGCAAATAATTAAAGTGAAGAAAAATTGACGTAATTTTGGATAGCACTTGAGAAAATGTTTGTCTTAGTTCAGGCAGCTATAACAGAATAGCATAAACTAAGTGGCTTAATTAAACAACAAACATTTATTTCTCACAATTTTAAAGTATATAAAGTCCAAGGTCAAATATCAACTCAGGGCTTGATCCTTGAATTACAGATATTCATCTTCCTTCTTCTTATACCAATTTTTTCCTTGTGTCAAATTTTTCCTTGGACAAAAACAAACAAACAAAGGGATATGGCTTTCAACTCTTTGCATCTCTTCTCATAGGAGCACTAATTCCATTAATGAGGGCTCCACCCTTATAACCCAATCACCTCTGCAAGGCCCCACCTGAAAATACTATCACCCTGGAGGTTTGATTATTTCAATATATAAATTTAGGGGGCATATGAGCATTCAATTCCCAGCAATGTTTTATAGTGAAACTTAAAAAATACAATAATTTGCTATTAAGATAGAGATATCTGAACTAAAATTAGGGACAATGAACATGAAAAAAGCATCCCTCTTATCTGCAAACTCAAAAGGAATTTTCCATTTTTTTAATTGAACAGTAGGGGGCAGAAGCAAAGCAGAGTAAAAAAGAAAAAATTCATAGTTTGTTACAATCCTGCAACACACATGAAAATTCTGTAATTTTATAACCTATTTGAGCATTTATTAATTAAAAATTAATTCAAAGATAATAATATCAATGAAAGTCATGCATTATACCTTTCTTCGTGTGTGCTATGCTTCTGAGTCATTTTGTAGTTTAATTTAGCCCTCATAATAACCTTATGACATAAAATAATGTTATGTTCTGTACTGAGTTGAATAGGTGCCTCTTTAAAAATGTCGTTACAAGAGATAGCGTCCCTGTTCCCACTGTTAGGAGTCCCATGAGAGGACCAAGCTACACAACTATAACATATATGCAGAGCACCTAGGTCAGTCTCATGCATGCTCTCATTGTCAGTTCCATATCTGTAAGCCCCTATGAACCCAGTTTAGTTGATGCTGTACTGGATCGCCTTGCCCAACCTTAATAGATGGGGAGGTGCTAAATCTTATTGCAACTTGATATGCCATGTTTTGTTGATTCTCATGTGGAGAATCTGCCTATTACTAAACAGAAATGGAGGAGGAGTGGATTAGGGGATGGGAACAGAGGGGTTGGGCTGGGGTAAGGGAACAGGAGGAGAATAAGGAGGGGAAAATTCAGCCAGGATGTAAAATAAATAAATAAATAAATATTTTTAAAAATAAATACCTTTACAAAAACTTCATTATTTAACATATTTTGAAAGTAAGATCTTTGCAGATAAATTAACACTAAGGAGTTAGAGAGGAGGGCTTAGCAGCTAAGTGCTTAGTGGACAAGCATGAACATAGGATTTAGATTCCCAGCACCCATGTGCTAGCTGGGCATAGATCTCTGCAACCCAAGTACTAGGAATTTAAGACAAGAAGATCTCAGAGAGTCAATGGCCAGTAAATCTAGCAAAAGTGGCAAACTCTCAGTCAATGAGACATTGTCTCAAAAAATAATGTGGAAATCTATAGAGGAAAATAGAAGACATCATGAACCACTGGCCTCCACACCTGCATATATTGGCAACCAAGCTTGCCTTCACATGCACAGCTATACACCCAAAACTTAAGAAGATAAAGTTAATGTGTTATGCTGAAGTAAGGAACATCAGCCTTTAGTCCAATATGACCAGTGTCTTTATTAGAGCCAAGGAGATCCAGACAAATGCAAATAAAGTATCATGTGAACACAGAGAGAGATTTAAAGGCATATCTGCAAGCCAATGGCTGTGCAGAGCTGCAGGAAACCACCACAAGCTGGAAGAAAAGTGCAAGACCAGTTTTACCTAAGAAGTAGTCATCCTTCTCATGCTTCATTGTTTGTGTTTACTTCAATCCTCAAAATCATAAAAGAGTAGATATCTGCTGTTTTAAACTATCAATTTTGTTCAATGTGTTATGGAAACACACATAATGCAGATTTTAGCAATGTATAGTGCTGACTATAATTATATCAGTGTAATTTCTATTATTTTTCTCACAATCCTCCTGCCTCAGTTTTCCAAGAACTAGAACTATGGGCATATAGTATTTTTTTACACTACTATATCTTTAAAATTCTAGCTTCAAAACTATTAACAATAAGAGAGTAACTATTTCCTCAGCTGGTTGATACTTGAATTGCAAGCAATGGCATTCAAGGTCATTGAAAGGGAAATAAGCAATAAGATTGATAACTGAAAATAAAAGAGGTCTTACAGGAGACTTTTAAACAGTGGGAGCAATGACAATCAACTTACCTTACTCTGTTTATCCCTGGGCTCTTTAAGTGGTGTTCTCACCTGTCTCCTTCTCCTTCTAGAACACAAATTCAGCAAAGAATATTAAGACACTGCACTCTAGCACTAGTTATGCCTATTTTTCAAATCCTTGCTGTGTCTCAAGCCAGTGTGTATCTAGTGAATAAGTAGTTATGGCTATAAATAATTGCTTTATGTCTACACTTTCTACTGTGATAGTTTGATTGTCAGCTTGACTAGATTTAAAGTCATCATGGAAGTGTATTTCTGGTATGATTTTTTGTTTCCAGAAATTTTTATTTGAAGAAGACTCATGCTGATATAAGTATCACCATCCTACTGGCTGGGGTCAAAGGCTCAATAACAAGAAGAAAATACACTGGGAATCACTTCCCTCGGCTTCCTGACTGGATACAACATGACTAGATTACTCATACTCTTGCTTCCATGATTTCCAAACTGTGAGTCAAAATAAATCTGTTCTTCCTTAGGGCTGTTTTTCCTGGTGTTTGTCACAGCAATGAAAAGCATAACATCTTATCTTCTCTAATGTGCTTATAGATGGGAAGGACAGCTACACGGTTCTTTGGGCAGAGTACATTAGTAATTAATCACAGTGTTTCATAAGATACTATATAGTGGGTTAGTATTAAAATAGCCTACAGCTTTGGGACTTAGAGGTTTTCTACAATTAAAACTTCTTTAAAATGCTAGCATTGGAATTTATTGGATGACAATAATAATTGACTTAAGTTTCATAAAAATCTCCTGGGTCTTTATAAATTACCTGGATGCATTATTTTATTTAGAGTTCATCAAAGCTCTAATACATTAGGAAAGTGCTGAGAGTGGAAATAGCATCTTGTCTGTCATCTTAGTTGGTTAGTAGTGTTGCTGAAGTTAAAGCCAGGGCCCTCCCACCTGACTCCAAGGCATCCCCACCCTGAGTCACTTGGACAAACAGGCCATCCAGAAAAACAGTGTGCAACACACTCACCTAGGAAAACCAAAGTTCCTGGCAAAAATCTCAGAAAAAAAAATATAAGAGAAACAAAAAAAGATGATAATATAATTGAATGTGTAGAAAGAATAGCCACAGCCAAGAATATTGAAAGAGCTGTTATGGGGGATCATGACATTCTCTTTGTCATCTCTTTCTGGACAAGATTCTAACTGAACTAAAGCAGAAATAGATTAAACACAAGAAGTGAGAAGTTTTGTTTTCTTTCCGTTTCTCATTGTTTTGTTCAAAGGTACAATTTCAATATCTCTGTAGAAAATCTGAAAGCAAGATATTCTTTCTACAAAGAAAAGCTGCTCAGTAATGGCTATTGCTTGCAGTGGATACTTGGAATTGCTTGGAAGTACCCCTACTACTTCAGCACATTCTTATCTCTTTATGTACATTTATTTGGTTTTTATTATTTAAGAAATTAGTCCTCAATTTATTTACTCATTCCATGTGTAAATGTATAATGTATAAATGATATTTTCCTAAGCTTATGTGAGTCAATTCTTACTTATTCTTTAAGAAAATATGTGATATGACTGTTATTGGATAGATCTATGCCTCTGGCCAGTTAAATTGTCATTCATAAGAAATGGTATCTATGTGTGTCTATATGTGTCTGTGTATGTCTTTCTCTGTGTATTTGTGTGTCTATATGCATATGTATATCTCTGTGTAGGTGTCTGTCTCTGTATATGTTTACCTATATTTAAATAAGACTAGTACATACAATGTGGTGAATAAAAGAGAACTTGACTTAGATCTCAAAGCTCTCTTTATGTAACTTGTGGTGTGCTACTTGCTAGACAAGGAGGGATCAGTATCTCTCATAGTCAGTCCTTTTATCTTTACAATATAGTTAGTATATATACCAAAGTTTGTTTTGTGTTCAACAGTTGTCCAGGTTTGCCTAATTGTAAGGTACTTCCCAGTATGTGACTTTTTTTCAGTGCTGAAAAGAGGAGAGTGTCCAGCATATCAAAACATTATGTAATTTGCAAATGTTTACAAAATGTATGAATAAGCAATATTTTTCTCACTAAATACTAAATATCACCTTACAAAGACGGATGCCCATCTCATGAATAAACTTTGGCTCCTTTGATTCTGAGCAGCACTCTGTACTGCTGGTCATATTCACTATTGTCAATGTTCTCATCTCTACATGTAACAAGCACACGCCAGAAGCAGAGGAATTGCTCCCAAGGACAACAGAATCATAGGTGACTAGGTGCCAAGAGTAAAGTCAGGATTTGCTTTGGCTCCTGTCCAACTCAGCGCATCTGAAGCTGCAGCATTATTCTGAACAGGACGACGCAGGGCTCCAGGTCATTGCTATAACCCTCAGGTCAGTTTTCAAAGCATTTCCATTTGAAGTAACAACCAAAAGAGACCTGTGACAAAGTAGGATGAACATGTGCCCTTTCTTTTGTGCTTTTCACCTACTATTATGCAGTCAAGCCCATTAATCTTTTTATGACACTTAACCAGGGGGAGGCTACGTACTCTCTGGTTAAATTAGTTGTTCAGGTAAAAGTAATGCATTTTCATGAAGCGAACCCATCATGTCCAACACCTGCGACCCTGCGGAGGTCCCTCCTGCCACTCACTGTTTCAGCTGTGCTGCCTGCCCTTTGTACTGCGCCTGTGGCCTCTGCCCTTTGCATCTTTTAATAAACCAAGGTGGAACAGTGAAGAATTTTCTGTGATACTAACACTTGGGGGTTTTTACTTCAACTTGGTAATTTCTGGTCAGAAAAAAAACTTAAGGCTACCCGTGATGGGGGGAAAGGTAAAACTTCCCTGTGTTTCCAAGAGCTTATACAGACACCTATTGAATTTGTACTATTCAGACATATTAGTGCTAAATACAATTGAATGCTGAAAACAAAAACCACAACATCCTCACATTATGATTATAGATGTGGAGGAAGGGACGGCAATCACAAGAAGAATTAAAATACAAAGTAAGATGCAAGGAATGGCAGATAAGGAGGACAAAGTGATTCCAGGTAGTGACATCATGTCTATTTGAAGGAATATCAAAAGAGGACAGATCTCTGGCATGGGGAAAGAGGACAAATGCCTTGCATGCTGAATGAAGCCTGAAGCCAAAATAGAGAAACTGTATTTTCATAGCAAAATTCTTCTCCTTTGAGAAGTGAGTTGGACATTAGAAATATGTATAATGGTTCCAGTTTTAACAAAATTAATCAGCACTAAGGGGGAGTAGTAATGTGGACAATATAAATGAAGATGCTGTGTCAAGACGCAAGGTATCTTCAGTGACTTGGTTAACAAGTTCCAAGATTATTCTGATGTCTAGGGGAAGATAATACAAGCATCAGTCAGGAGAATGACATCACCAGTCCTATCTTTAAAAGAAGTAGGTAAAATCAATAGGTTAGGTTAGGTGGTGGTGGCTCACGCCTTTAATCCCAGCACTCGGGAGACAGAGCCAGGCAGATCTCTGTGAGTTTGAGGTCAGCCTGGTCTCTAAAGCGAGTTCCAGGAAAGGTGCAAAGCCACACAGAGAAACCCTGTCTCAAAAAAAAAAATCAATAGATGAGAAGGAGAAAGTGTGTCAGAGAGCAAAGTGGGGTGGTGGTGAAAGCAGTTATTAAAGTCAGGTGGCAGCAAAAGAAATAGGGGTCAGGGACAATATACGGAGAGAGGTCATAAAAACCTGCTGGAGAACCATATTAATAAGTGTGTGTTTTAATATTATCAGAAAAAGAAGAATGAAATTTTATTTATTCATTTATCAAAACAACTATATTAAGTGCCTGTGCTGTTCCAGACATGCAAAATATCAATGTTCAAAGAGTGGTCCCTTCCTCCCTTGAACAGGGAATACTCCAGCTGGAACATAGTATAAGTTATCCAATATAATTAAAGTTAAGAAGTATGAGAAACACTAGACGAATCAGCAGTGCTCATGGGAGAACTAGACGGGAAATAAAGGGACAACTAAGAAAAGTTTTGAACTCTCCTCCATGTCAAAATACAGTAAGAAGTAAGAAGCTTTAGTAGAACCTAAACCTCTGTCTAAGGCCACCCTTCCAGCTCCTAGCTAAATCACTTCATGTAACATCTCTAGATGGCTTGTTTCAGAAACTGTCAAACCACTTGTTATCTTGCTGATATATAAGCTTCCTTACCTCTTATTTGCCACATTTCAGTAAAAAAAGCTGATGAATGAATAAAACTTTACCCCTCTTCTCCCTGTTTCTTCCTCCCTCTCTGTTGCCCTCTCCCACCCCCTCACACAAAACCTTCTCAACTGACAGCTGTTCCCATGGAGGAGGAGAAAGGGAAGATGGAGGTGGAGCAAAGGAATTTGCAGGAATATAAGGGCACACTGCCAGCTCTACTAATTCTTAAGTGAATGATTCCAGCTTCTGTCTATGATAATACTGCCCTGCTTCTTGTCGCTTGTTTAAGAACAGTAATTACACATACATGCGCGCGCACACACACACACACACACACACACACACACACACACACACACACACGAGAATCCTGACTCAGTTTGATAAGTTGCTGGGTCATTCGTAAAGAACCTTAAATAAGAATTATTCAAGGCAAATAAGACCAGGGCTGAGTTGCTTTACTCACCTGTTATAAAAAATGATTGTGATGATTATAATCAGGATAACAAACAACAGGGAAACTGACCCTCCAGCAACGGGAAGGATAAAATGGTTATTGGATCCACCTAGAAGAAAAAAATTAGGGTGTGAATTAGTAATTTAATTAAGGCCACCAAGAAAGGTAGAAAATGAAGAAAGGACCCATTAATCATGACAGGACAACAATCAAACTCAAAGAATCTAATAACGATAGGATAGGTTAAGGTGGTAAGGCATTTTTCCTTGAGAGCCTCCTTAATTCTTATGACTATCACAGGTTTTTAATTACCTTCTTGACTAAGTTGGGTTCAACAAGAACGAGAATATGGAGCTGAAAAGATGGTTCACTGGTTACCATGTCTGGCCCCAGCATCTACACAGTGGCTCACAATTGCCTGCAATTGCAGCACCTGAGAATCTGACTCCTCTGACTTCCAAAAGCACTGATGCTCACATCCGCATGTATTACACAGATATGCAGATACACATCAAGTAATAAAACGGATCTTAAAAAAGAACAATAATTGCTGGGGGATGTCTTTGTGTACAGTGTGGACTTATGTTCGTCCCATTGGTTAGTAAATAAGGTGCTTTGGCCTATGGCAAGGCAGCTTAGAAGCAGGTGGGAAATCCAAGGAGAGAGAAGAAAGAGAAAGGTGAGTCTGGAGAAATGCCAGCCTGCTGCCCAAGGAGCAAATGCCAGCAGACGGGTAAAGCCACAGAACACGTGGCAAAACATAGATTAATAGAAATGGATTAATTTAAGATAAAAGAGCTAGCTGCAAGAGGCCTGCCATAGGCCATATAGTTTGTAAATAATATTAAGCCTCTGAGTGATTTTTTTTTTTATGGTTTTTTGAGACAGGGTTTCTCTGTTTAGTTTTGCACATTTACTGGAACTTGCTTTGTAAACCAGGCTGGCCTTGAACTCACAGAGATCCTCCTGGCTCTGCCTCCCGAGTGCTGGAATAAAAAGCGTGTGCCACCACCACCTGGCAAGTGATTATAAGTGGCTGCAGGACCACAGGGCTGGGTGGGACCAGAGAAACTTTCAACTACAAATAATAGTAATTACACCCATTGAACACATATACTCTTTCATTATCATATACAAAAAAGTATTTGCAGATAAAAATTTTAATACTGGAGTAATATATTAATAGAACTGCATATTATATTGACATATACTCCAGGTAGGCAATATAACTGAAATGTTTACCAGAATTTTTTTAAATATGCTTTATACTACATTTGAATGAATGTTAAAAGTAGTGTTGAAGGTGAACATGTTACTCCAACTTAGTGTTATCTGGGACTCTAAATTTTCCCCTTGACTGATCTCTGTTTTAGCTGATTGGCTTCTGGCACCACCTTTCTCTGCTCAGAATTCTTGCATCTCTCAAATGAGGTGATAAATCAGTATTTGATTGGTGAGCTACTACTTGAGAAATCCCATCTCTGGAGGTACCAAAAGTAGGTGAGAGACTACCCCACTTTTCTCTGTGTCCTCCTGCCCATGGCCACCCTCACCCATTTCCACTCACAGAGCATCTTCTGCGATGACCCCCATCACTACTAGTTGCTGGCAGGGGTGAATTTGAAGTGAGGTTTTCCTGTTGTCTTTATTGTTCTCTATTGAGACAGCACATTTGCCACTGCAGTCTGGAAATCAGTGACAACCTGAGAGGAATGTCTGTTCAGCTCATTCTACCTCATATTTCTTCAGGACAACCCATATTTCCTAAGTTACAGTTTTACTGATTCCTTTTCTTATGATAAAAACTTAAAGTCTAGACCAGCTTTATTCAAAAGAAACTAAGACAAATAAATGATGTTTTTAAGTTTTACATTTGTTTAACCTGTATTATAAGAATAAGTGAGAACAGCCATACAGTGGTTCTCCTTCTGAGTCTGGCTTATGTCATTTAACAGAATATCACAAGGTTCATCTCGGGGGTCACAGATGACATAATCTTCTGTCTGTATTGCTGAATATTACCTCGCTCTGTCCATATATACCATGTTCTTTATTCATCCCACCACTGATAGACATGTTGGTTGTTTCTATATGTTGAATGCTGTGAATAGTGCTATGTGAACACAGGGAGACAATAATCTCTTCAAGGAACCAATCCCTAGTCTCTTGGATATACACTCAACAGAGGAATTAGTAAGTTGTGTAGTAGTTCTACCTTCAATTCCTTGGGGCACCTCCATTTTGTTTTTCACAATGACTATGCTAATTTATATTCCTACAAAGGGTGTACCTGGATTCCTTTATGCCACATCTTTGCTAACATTTATCATATCTTTATATTTTTATAATAGCTATTTATCATGTGATTCATGCATGTGCACTTGCACAAACATGAGCATGCATGTGTACCTTGTGATTTTGAATTCTGCTGGTGACTAGTGACACCAACTATTTTTTTCCATACTTCTTGGCCAGTTTTACATTTTGTTTAGAAAAGGTCAATCAAGATCTATCACTCATTTTTAAATTTCATTATTTTCAGTATTTTTCTGATAAATCTTGAGACTTGTGACAGTCCAGATGAACTTGTAGAATATTATTCCATGTGAAATAAAGCAGATACATAGAGACAAATACTATGAATCTAAGTGTAGGTGAAATCTAAAAATGCTGAAAGCAGAGAGTGGAATGGCAATCTCTGGCATAGAGCAGGAAGTACAGAATATGAGATCATGCTCAAGGGTACAAACTTTTGTTATATGAAGAAAAGGTTCAGGGGATATAGAGTATAGTATAGGTAAGTTAGGGGTGTGTTAATTAATTTGGTGATGGTAATCCTTGCTCAATATTTACATATACCAAACCTTCATATTGGACACACTGAATATATTTAAGCTTTGGGAATATAGATTTAATCTTTTCTAGAGTTAGAAGATGGATCAGTTGGCAAAGCACTTGCCTTACAATCACAAAGACCTGACTTTTGATCCCATATGAAGTCTGCTGTGGTGTCACACTCTATGTTAAGTTCAGAAGTAAGCAGACCACTGGGCTGAATTAGTAAGCCCCAGGCCAGTGTGAGGCCCAGTCTCCAAAAGCAAGATGAAGAGCTCCTAAGGAACAATACTTAAGGTTGGCCTCTGATCTTCACATGTGTGTGTACACAGGTTCACTTGCACAGATATAAACATATACACACACATGAGTACATACACACAGATTTAGAGTATATGTTTCTCTTGCTTTTTGTTTTTTCCAAATTTTCCAAATGATATGTTGCTTGTGAATCAGAAAAAAAACTATGAAAGTATAAGTCTATATGCTTAAAACAGAATGATTTATTGAATTTCAGTGGTTACATTTAAAAGACAAAATGTAGGGGACTCCTTTTTAAAGTAGATTCAGAATCATTAAGAGTTAAGGTCATGTTTTTGTTGTGTTCATTTATATGACTTTAGACTATTTTCAACAGAATTCTCAGTTATAAATCCTAGTTTCAAATGCTTCAGTTTGAACTATGTTTTCCATGACCAACCTCTTTCAATAAATCTGAGCATCAGTTTTAGGTCCTTCTGTTCAGTGTCTAAATGTTTACAGTCTCTCAGTGTACTGGGTCATGGGCACTACAGAGGATGACAGATATGCACCTACTTTATAACTGATTTAGTGGAACTTACACTACTTTGAAAAGCCCTACATGTTTTAACATCAGGCACCAAACAAGCATTTTTCCTCCGGAAGTGAGTGTATAGAGAAGTGCAGCTTCAGCCACACATGGATCAGCACAGCCCGGAGCCACCACTGTTCTCCCTCCGTTCCCTGTCTTCTTTATGTAGCTGCTCTGGAAATGGCCAGAGTACTGTAAGCGTGGACCTCCATAAGGCCTGTGTGGATGGAAACACAGAAAGCAAACAGGATGCTTTGGGGAATTAATCAATAGTTCATAACATTCACTTTTCCCCTTAAGTTCTGCTAATAGATCTGTGGTTGAATAATGCCAGCCCTCAAGCCCTTCTCCTAAAAGAATTATTATCTGTTCTCAGTGGCCCCTTTCTAATGGCTTTTTTCATGTATCCCAATGCTGTATTGATTCATAGGAGGACAAAACTGTCTTGAACTATGAAGCCATTAGTTTTCCTCCTATCACAAAGGATAAATGCAGTTAAAACAATTTCAAGCAAGTCAGTAAAATTTATAAATGAATAATTTTCTCTAGGCCTATGACCCTCCAGGGTAAGTTTCTGCCAGGCCAAGTATTTATGACTGAGTTATAAACCTTTAGAGAAGACTCATGATAGGAATGCCACTAGATCTTTCCTACAGGACTAGGCAAGCAGAGTCCTTGGCACTGCCCACTGTTTGTCTTTATTAGAGACTCAGGTGGGTTGAGGGTGAAGGCACCAAACAAGGTGGGACCTAGGTAATGAGGCGAGTGCATTGGGCCATGTCTTTGTTCCTAATATTTTGGAGTTGGAAGCAGGATTATCAAGAGTTTCTGTGCAGCCTGGGCTACAGAGCAAGCTTGAGACCAGCCTGGGCTGCATGAGACCATTTTAGAAATGTTTGTTTGTTTGTTTGCTTGCTTGTTCATTTGTTTGTTTGTTTGTTTTGTGGGCTATTTTTGTTTGATTATGTTTGCTTTGGGATTTAGGGTTTTCTTTTAAATTTTATTTTGTGGGAGGGGTTGCTAGGGCAGAGGGCAGAAGGGAAGGGGCAGGAAGATGAAGGGGATCAGGATGCATGATGTGAAATCCACAAAGAATCAATAAACAGTTTTTTTTTAAGGAAAGAAAAAAGGAAAAAGAAACGAACAACCAAAGAATCTAACTAACAGGACCAGAACAGGTGAGGAAGGGCACATTTCAAATATCAGGTAAAAGTGTTCTCTTTGGCTCATTAAAAAGGGAAGCACAAATGTCAGACCTTAGTCTGTGGACAGATGAAATATACATGCAGTGAGTCTGAGTGAAGCAGATATTCATGCGCTCACAGATTCTGCAATATCAAGTCATTCTGCATTTCAACTCTCGGCATTAGACAGAAAAATATCTAATCTTAAATTAAACAGCAGGAAAATAAAAGCACAGACATTGAGGACAGATGTGGAGCCTAGTCCTGGCTTCTGCTTTATTTCACTTGAAGAGCTCATACTGGACATTTAATCTCTCACTTTTGTAAGTGGCAAAACGATGATAGAATTAATGTGAAGCATGATTTAAATATTTAAATGATGTTTAAATAAAACATATAGTGGGATTTAAGTATTTTAAACACTATACAAATGTTATTAACTGCACAAATTATATATTCACATTTGTATTTTATACACACAATCCAAATTAAAATTAACTAAGCCATTTCTATTCATGTTGAAATGTCACATTGAAGTAGTTCTGTATCACAGATGCTGCTTGCTCCTGTAACTAGTCCCCCTTCTCCTCCTCCTCTCCACCTTCTCTCTCTGCATGTGTCTTCCTCAGGCCTGGTCATGCTCTCTTCTGTCCCTCCCTTCTCCTAATAAAGCTCTGATAATGAGTTTGTTGTGCCTCATGGCTTTTCTCACATGGTAACAGTGCCACTTAAAGAATAACACAGCACTTCATTTTGCCATGTACTAAGCATCTAGTACAGTGATTCTCAACCTTCCTAATGCTGTGACCCTTTAATTCAGTTCCTCATGTTGTAGTGACCCCCCACCATAAAATTAGTGCACTGGTGTTTTGCAGTGGCCCAAGGTCATGCACAACTATCCCAGGTGTCTCTGTCATGAACTGGGATTGTCCTTTGCCCAGATCCTACTCCTAAAGTTATGGGTGTCTGGACCCCTTTCAATGGCTGTAGCATAGTACCAGAGGTTAGGTGGCAATAATCAGACATTTATTTGAGTGTTGTTTTTCACACCCATAATGCTTTCACTCAAGAGGTTAAGGCAGGGAGATTGGCACAAATCTGAGGTCAACTTGGACTACATACGAAGTTCTAGACCAACTGGGCTACAAAGTAAGAACCTGTCTGCTCATCACCACCACCATCATCAAAACAACAACAGGCAACAGAAAACCTTCTTGTTGCATCATCCCATAGTGGACAGTGGAAAGACAAGGGAAGGTGGCAATAAGAGAGAAGAGAAGGTGCTGTACTTATCCCTCTCTCAGGACTCCACTCTCAGAGCTACTAAAGCACTACCGTGATAATGGCATTTATCTGTTGATAACTGTAGAGCCCTCATGGTCCAATTAAAGCTCCAACATTAACACTGTTTCAGTGGGGATTGAATACAATTAAACCACACAATATGCTAGTCTCTTTTTAGTGCAGACTTTACTTTATCAGAGGCCAGCATCCCACCTCTAGATGTTCACACCGGCTGTGATTGTGCTAGTTCCCCAGGACTGTGGGTGGAACCAGTCTCAGATGACTCCACAAGCCCCTAAGAAATGTGGACAATAGTAGGTGAAGAAGGACTCCCAACCACACAGGACCTGAGCATGAGGGTAGTAACCAGATGAACTGCAGCACCCAGTGCTGGAACGAAACAGTAGGGATCAGGCCCAGCTGTGAGCCTTCACTTGCTTCACATATCAGCTCAGTGTGGGTAAATATCTAAAAGGAGGGAACCAAAGCTCCGTGACCTCACTGGCACCCGCTTCTGAGGTGAGCAGCAAGACTTCTACTTTGGGCAGAATGAGGAGCTGGGGCTCAGAACAGGAACTCTGAAGCCTAGATGCTAGCCTCTGCAGCCTAGCACATGTATTTATTAGCTAAGAAGCTTTGAGTAAACTGATTAAACTCGTTGTTTCACTTTTCTCGCCTGTGGAGTGTGGATGAGATGAAACTGCTCTGAGGAGCAAATGAGTAGGTTCTGTGTAAATCCTTCAGCCAGCAAGCAGCACACAGGGAAGCATGACCCGTGTGCATCAAAAACAGATGAACACAAAGCCATGTGCATTCGAGATGCAGACCATATGGTGTGTCACTCAGCTTTGCGCTACTATGACACATACCAAGAAGTATGAACTTAGAAGGAAAACAGGTTTTATTTTAGTTTCCAGTCCGTGATCAAGTCGTCTCACTGCTTTGTGGTCTGTAGGGAGGGGTCCTATGGGAAAACAGCGACGGGAGAAGAAAACCACCCACCTCCCACACAGAGCAAGGGAGCCAGAGTCCCATCATTCAGTTCAAGGGCACACCTCTGAGACCAAAAGGTCTCTCTCTCACTGTGTCCCACCTCTTAAACATCCCACCACCTCTCAGTGGCACCAAAAGGGATCAGACCTTTAATGCCCTGGCATTTTGGACATTCAAGATCCATATTACAGCATTGCCATTAAATAAATCCTACATATAAATGTGCTGTTTGTGTGTTATGTCTGTCAGGATATGATACAGGATACAAGTTCTGGGTTAAATGTCTAGCACGTGAATTCTATCTAATTTTAAGGACAAACTTCTCTTCATGCTTTTGAAGTGTAAAACAAACACATAACTATGAAGAGCAATATTGTTTAAAACTATAGTTTTTACACTCTAGACACAGGCATGACCAGCTTGATGTAATATAATGTTATCACGTATAAAGTTCACACTCAAGAATCTTGCAACTGAGTTACAAAAGAAACTGCAAACAAACCCTGTAATGTTTTAAGTGGTTTATGATTTGTGTTGTGCTGCACTCATAGACATCCTGGTTGTGGGTGACAGTTAGGCATGCCCGTTAGAATTTAATTACCCACCCGATTTCTCATCTTTTAAAAAACCAGTGATTGTTGATTGCATGACTAGATTTCAAAAATTATGCCTTTCATTTTTGGAGTCAGAGAGAGAAAACAGTAATCAACATAAAAGCAAAGTGAATTGTTTTCATAAAACTATCTGAGATTTGGCATGTATGCCTATGTTAAGTACATATTTAAAACTGCCTACACAATGACATATTAACTGCTTTCCAGTTACATAGCAAGTCAATAACGATTGTTTTACTCTCCTTCACAAATGTTCAGACATATATTTATTCTTAAACACACATACAAATAAGAGTGAAGAAATAGTACTAATTTTTCAAATAAGACATGAAAAATGAAGACATTAATATCAAAACAATTATACTTTGTGAACCTGTATTTTTCCATATCTGTAAACCTGCAATCCAAGATTACAGAGCTTTGCATATCATGACCCGTGAGCATCTTTAACGTCTAGCCACTGGAAGTACTCCAGCCTTTGCGAATGTCCTCCTCTCTTAGCATCTGTTCCTTCTTACATTCATGCACAGCATTATCATTAGCTTTTCCATCATTTTGCTCTCCATCAACATGACTAAAACCATTCTTAATCTCTATGAGCCCAACTGGAAGCACTGATATTTCACGTTTATATTTGTGCATGGGGAAATCAGGTCCTATGAGTTAATAAAATGTCAATGCCATTTTGAAACATTATGGCACCATGACTACTTTTGAGTTCCAACAAAAATGAAGTGTGCTAAATGCATTCTGAAAATAAATCATAGTGAGGTCAATGTAGACTGCTAAATATTTATTTTACACTTTACAGATGATGAAAAAGAAAAATATATTTCTCTATTGGGTCAATACCTTTTAAGGATTCTTGAATCACTTCGGTGTAAATTATAACTTTAAGGTGCAAATTGGGCTTTGAGGATTTATCTCTGAGAGTGGCAGATTCATTCTTGCTCTTCATGTCCTGATCTTTTAAATAAATAGCCTCCTGAAAAGCCATTATACTGCCTTTGAATATTTGTGAAGAATCAGGTCAGTGTGTTTGAAATTCACATAAAATATTCTTCTGGATAATTAAATTGAAATACTCAAAACTATAATTTCCAGTTTTATGTGTGTGTGAGAGAGTGTGTGTGTATGTGTGAGAGAATGTGTATGTATGTGTGTGTATGTTGTGAGTGCATGTGTGCGTGTGTGTGTGTGTGTGTGTGTGTGTGTGTGTGTGTGTGTGTTGTATAGAAGCCAGAGACCAACTGACAGAAAACAATTCTCTTTTTACCATGTGGGTTTCAGGGATCAGAATTCGGGTCCATTAAGAATCAAATACTGTCAATCTTATACAAAGTTAATTTCTTAAATGGCAATTGTGTTTATGTGTTTGGAAAAGACTTTACCTATTAATCTATATATAATTTCTAGTATGACTCTATGGAATAACCACATGCTATTAATAATTCGTGGGGGTTTTAGGATGAAATTTGTATGTAGGACCAAAAGCAGTAAAAATGGTTACTATAGAGTCAAGGTGTTTAGAGGGTATTTTTTTTTTTACAGTCCACGAGGCCATGCATGGATTTTAAGGGGGATAACTAAGTACAGAGATCTGAATTTGAATTTTACCTGTCTAAATTCCAAGGAACAAGAAAGGTTTAATTTTTTAATAAAAACTGAGGGTGACAACATGGCTCAGTGAGCAAAGGTACTTGTCACCAAGCTTGATAACCAGAGTTCCAATCCCTGAAGCCCATATAGTAAAAAGAGAATTGTTTTCTGTCAGTTGATCTCTGATTTCCATACAACACACACACACACACACACACACACACACACACACACACACACACACACACACACACACACACACACACACACACACAAACACACACACACACACACACTCACTCATTCACACACACACAGAGTAAATAAATAAAGTAATAAAAATGTTTTAAAAGGTTGAAACTCACTCTGGGGGCAAAGATTTATCAAATAGCAATATCAGTTTCTAAGAGCAACTGCTTTCTCCTGTTTCTCAGATTTCTTTTGTGTATGATATTAACATGACAATATTATTCAATCCAATATTAAGACATGGAATGTATAAAATGACTGCAAGCAAACGTCCCCTTACTTTGTACTTTGGAGAAAATGTATGTATCTCTACATGGAACTTTCAAAAGAAACTATCTGACTACTTGTGCTTTCAAATGCATTATCTCACTAAAAGGAAAAAAAAAAAAACTTTGATGTGGGCAGAGGCAACTGTGAGGTGAAGAAACCATGACATAATAGGCAGTGACTGAGTACTCAACTCACTTGTGATGTTGGTAACTGTGTGTTACATCTGGGTAACCAGCTGTCGTTCAGAATTTTTAAATTGATATTAAATTGAGGTGGCAATTATATCTGATCTGCTTCAGGGGAAACTATTTTAACTTTTGAGTGAAATCAGCAGGACTTGGGGATTTTAGTGGAGTGATTCTAGCATATAAAAGAAATGTCATGAACATTTTATTTTCCGTGTATGTAAAATATTCCAGTGCTGAAACTTGTCAAACTATGTCATGGAAACAGACTGGTCTCTACAGACCAGCTTAGAACATCTAGTTCAAACCCATGAAAGTAAGAAAGAAGGTTGTAAAAGAATAAAAATCTAAAGCACAAAGCAATTATTAATGACCTAGAACTCTTAGAATACAAACCAACTCATAAAAGTTGATAAATCTCTCTTTGAAGCTGGAATGCTTTGCAAAGTATTTGTCTTGCAAGCATAAGAACCTGAATTAGACAGGCACACATATGCATATATGTGCATATATGAACATGGACACACACACACACACACACACACACACACACACATACACACACATACACACACAATCTTCCATACTATCATACTTCCATACTATCAAGAGCACAGGGAGTCAAAGTTAAGAAGCTTTGCCAAGCATGGATGAAGGATTTTAGCAATTGTTAGCATTCTACTCTTGTTATCTGTCAGCCATGAGTCTTGCTAATGAAACACATAAGTAGCATTTTTGTGGGGGGAGTATGTACTGTGGCATTTTGGTTCCCTGAAAATACTCCCCTGTGATCTAACTTCATGCTCTTCATTCTCTAATCCTACAGACTAGACATTAGGCTCTGTTTGTGGTTTTTTTGTTTTGTTTTTTAATTTATTTATTTTACATCCCGCCACAGTTTTTCCTCCCTCCTCTTCTCCCATTCCCTCCTCCCATTCCTCCCTCTGTTCCTACCCCAATCCACTCCTAACTTTCTGTTTAGGAAAGGGCAGCTTTCCCATGGATATCAAAAAACATGGTATATCAAGTTGCAGTAAGACTAAGCACCTTCCCATGTGGTTAAGGCTGGCCGGGCAAGGCGATCCAGTATGAGGAGTAGGGTCCTAAAAGCCAGCTACTGTTAGGAGTCCCACAAGAGGACCACGCTACACAACTGTAATATATATGAAGAGGGCCCAGGTCAGTCCCATGAAGGCTTTTTGGTTGTCTGTTCAGTCTCTGTGAAATCCTATGAAGCCAGGTTAATTGATTCTGTGAGTTTTCTTGTGGTATCCTTGACTCCACTGGCTCCCACAATCCTTTCTCTCCCTCCTCTGCAGGATTCCTCAAGCTCCACCTAATGTTTTGCTGTGGGTCTGTATCATTTCCATCAGTAGCTGGATGAAGCCTCACTGATGACAATTGGACGAAGGCACCAATTATGTTTGTCTTTGTGGTCTACATTACCTTACACAGGATCATTTTTTCTAGTTCCATCCATTTGCCTGAAAATTTCATGATGTCATTGTTTTTAACAGCTGAGTATACTCCATTGTGTAAAAGCACCACATTTTCTTTATCCATTCCTCAGATGAGGGACATCTAGGTTGTTTCCAGTTCCTGGCTATTATGAATAAAGCTGCTATGAACATAGTTGAGCAAGTGTCCTTGTGGTATGAGTGCCCATCCTTTGGGTACATGCCCAAAAGTAGTATATGCCCCAAAGTAGTATATCTGGGTCTTGCAGTAGATCAATTCAAAGTTTTTTGATAATTGACTTCCATATTGATTTCCAAAGTGGCTGTACAAGTTTGCACTCCAGCAATGGAGGCGTGTTCCCCTTGTTCCACATCCTCAAACAACATGAACTGTCAAGTTGTGGTTTTCATCTTAGCCATTCTGACAAGTCTAGGATGGAATCTCAGAGTCGTTTTGACATTATTTTCCTGATGGCTAAGGATTTTGAACATGTCGTTAAGTGTTTCTCAGCCATTTGAGATTCCTCTATTGAAAATTCTGTTTATATCTGTACCCTATTTTTTAATTGTGTTATTTGGCTTGTTGATGTCTAGTTTCTTAAGTTCTTTATATATTTCAGATATCAGCCCTGTATCAGATGTGGGATCAGTCACAAAACAAATCTCAAGAGATAAAAAAAATTGGAATAATCGCCTGTATCTTATCAGTTCACCATGGCTTAAAGTTAGAATTCAACAACAATACAAATTACAGAAAGCCTACAATCTCATGGAAACTGAACAACTCTCAACTGAATCACCACTGAGTCAAGGAAGAAATAAAGAAAAAAATTAAAGACTGCCTACAATTCAGTGAAAATGAAGGCACAACATGCTCAAACTGATGGGACACTATCAAAGCAGTACTAAGAGGAAAGTTCATAGCACTGAGTGCCCACATAAAGAAGTTGGAGAATTCTCACACTAGTGAGTTAACAGCACAACTGAAAGCTCTAGAACAAAAAGAAGCAAAGTCACCCAGGAGAAACAGACACCAGGAAATAATCAAACTCAGGGCTGAAATCAATTAAATAGAAACAAAGAGAACAATACAAAGTATCAATGAAACAGAGAGTTGGTTCTTTGAGAAAATCAACAAGATAGACAAACCCTTATCCAAACAGCAGAGAGAGAGCATCTGAATTAACAGTATAAGAAATGAAAAGGGGGCCATAACAACAGACAACGAGGAAATCCCGAGAATCATCAGGTCAAACTTCAAAAACCTGTACTCCACAAAGTTGGAAAATGAAAAAGAAATGGGCAATTTTATGGATAGGTACCACATACCAAATTAAATCAAAACCAGATAAACAACTTAAATAGACCTATAACCCCCAAAGAAACAGAAGCAGTCATTAAAAGTCTTCCAAACAAATAAAGTCTAGGGTCAGATGGTTTCAATGCAGAATTCTACCAGAATTTCAAAGAAGAACTATTACCAATACTCCTCAAATTGTTCCATAAAACAGAAACAGAAGGAACATTGCCAAACTTTTCATGAGGCTACAGTCACCCTGATACCCAAACCACACAAAGACACAACAAAGAAAGAAAATTACAGACCAATCTCCCTCATGAACATTGATGCAAAAATACTTGATAAAATACTGGCAAATGGAATCCATAAAAAAAAAATCATCCACCATAATCAAATAGGCCTCATCCCAGAGATGCAAGGATGGTTCATATGAAAATGTGTCAATGTAATCCACCAGATAAACAAGCTGAAAGAAAAAAAAACACATGATTATCTTATTAGATGCTGAAAAAGCCTTTGACAAAATCCAGCATACTTCATGATAAAAGACTTGGAGAGATCATGGATACGAGGAACATACCTAAACATAATAAAGTCAATTTACAGCAAACCAACAGCCACCATCAAATTAAATGGAGAGAAACTCCAAGTGATTGTACTAAAATCAGGAAGACAAGGCTGTCCACTCTCCCCATATCTATTCAATATAGTACTTGAAGTTCTAGCTAGAGCAATAAGACAACAAAAGGAGATCAAAGAGATACAAATTGGAAAGGAAGAAGTCAAACTTTCATTGTTTGCAGACGATATGATAGTATACATAAGTGACTCCAAAAATTCTACCAGGGAACTCCTACAGCTGATAAACACCTTCAGTAATGTGGTAGGATACAAGATGAACTCAGAAAAATCATTAGCCCTCCTATATACATACAAATGATAAGTGGGCTGAGAAAGAAATCAGAGAGACATCACCCTTTACAATAGCCACAGATAAAATATCCTGGGGTAATTCTAACCAAACAAGTGGAAGACCTATATGACAAGAGCTTTAAGGCTTTGAAGAGAGAAATTGAAGAAGATATCAGAAAATGGACAGATCTCCCATGCTCTTGGATAGTGTAGGATCAACATAGTAAAAATGGCAATCTTACCAAAAGCAATCTACAGATTCAATGCAATCCCCATCAAAATACCAACATACTTCTTCACAGATCTTGAAAGAACAATACTCAACTTCATATGGAAAAATAAAAAACCCAGGATAGCCAAAACAATCCTATACAATAAAAGAACCTCCAGAGGCATCACCATCCCTGACTTCAAGCTCTACTATAGAGCTATAGTAATAAAAACAGCTTAGAATTGGCATAAAAACAGACATGTGGATTAATGGAATCAAATTGAAGACTCTGACATTAATCCACACACCTATGAGCACTTGATTTTTGACAAAGAAGACAAAATTGTACAATATTTATGTTTTAAAAGGAAAAATAATGAAAAGGAAATTGATCTTTCTGACACACACAAACAAAAGTTCATGAAAATTTCTTCTGCAAAATTGCACTTGGTTTTCAAAAGTTCCATTTCTTTGATCAGTAATTTCTAAACCTCCAATGTGGAATATAACATATGAAAGGAGTCTTTAAATAAGCTATGAAGAAAATGTAAAACTCATATGGACATTATCCCCTCTAAGATGTAAATGCTAATATAGTAAATGTCAAGCTCAATAAATGTTCCTGAGCATATCCTAAAAGGATACTTTGATAACTTTCAATATAGATGAAATAATACCTAAATAAATGTAATAATTTTCTAACTACAAAGCATTTATTATAAATGTTGTATGTGTACACCATAGAGTAAAAAATAATTTTTCATATTTCTACTATCCCAAAATAAGTTTATTTTATATGTATTTCATAAAGTGAATACATTTAAAACATTTTTTAATTTTCCTTCTTTTGCTAAATATGTGTATTCAATAATTATTAATAAAAATATCATTTATTTGTAGCAAACATTATTTTAGAAAGAAAGAATTAGATAAGTAAATATATATACTTAATATACTCACAAACTTCCAGTGGAGTTGATTTCTTTCTATTTTAATGAAAACTACAACCAAAGATGACAAGATTATGTGTTAAGAATCTGGACCACACAAACAAATGCAGTTACTGCATCACTTAATTTCAGTTGTTTTAAGTTATGAAAATTTAAGACAGTAAATGTACAAGGTTCAAAGACATAAAAGGAGTTTGGGCTAACGTAGACACAGCATAAAGATAGGGAGAGCTGACTAGACTCTATGGGAATGAAAGTAAACGGTGAAAGATGATGTCCAGGGAAAGAGAAAGTAGAATAGAATGTGGGGCTATGCCAAGGGGGCACAGTCAGAAACTGAGATTCTGTGCTGTATCCCTCTCTTCATGTCTAGGCCACATTAGTGTCTGTTTGGAACATGGGACCCATCACTAATCCCAGAAGATGGTTTCACAGAAAAATTAAATGAAACATCCAAGGTAGGATTAATACCAACCCTTCTTCACCTCTCTGAATATGTGAGGGATACCTCCAAACTCATGAGAAAAAGCATTGCTCTGATACCAAAACAAGCAAGCCACAAAGACAATTACAGGCCAATGTCTCTAATGTAGATGGAGATAGATGAAAAATTTCAGTAAAAGACCAGAAAATTTAATTATATAATTAATATAGAACATAAAAAGATTGTGTACCACAATCAAATGGGATACAAGAATATGTCAATGCATGAAGTCAATCAATATACCACATTATCATAAAATGTATATATAAAAGACCACATGAACATATCAATAGAAGTAGAAAAGGTATTTGATGCAAGTTAGCATCTTATCATGCTTTACAAAATCTCTCAGCAATAATGGCCATATATGAAACTCTCAATAATAAACTCTATATATGAAAAGCCATAGATAACATCAAACTCATCAGTGAAGAACTGAAAACTTTTCCTTCAAGAACAAAACAAGTATGCCACTCTTACCACTGCAATCAAGATAATCCTAGAAGCCCTCACCATAGAAAGTAGATGTGAGAGATACAGTTAAAAAAGGAAAAAACAGATGTTTGCATATGACGTTATCACACATACATAAAACCCTAAGGACTGTGCTTAACCACACACACAAATATCCCTCAACTGTTGGAATTAATTAATGTATTTTAAGTTGCAATGTATAAAATCAGTATAAGAAGATCATCCATGTTTCTCTATACAAAAAAATTAAGAAACTAATCTCATTCATAAGAGAAAAGGAAGAAATGAAGATGGGAATAAATGTAAACAGAGTTGAAAGACTTATACACTGAAAATTATGAACATCCTACTTTTTCCAGAATTTTATTCCACCATCTTTGCTTGAAAGCCAGTAGTGGCTTTCCTTGATTATGACAGAAGATCCATAATCATATCAATGTGCCATTTCATTTAACCTGCCTCGCTCTATACTAAGTCATGGCCCAGACTGTCTGGGCCAATTTAGTCATCTGATTATAATCTTCTACATACATTTCCCCACTATCAGGTATAAATTTTCCCGCCATGACTCCTCAGCTCTAGTTATCAATGCTGCCTCCTATGAAACTTGGTTCAATCAAAGGAACTCATCAAAGACGACTGGACAAGGACTACAGCAGGCCCATCAACCATCAGGAACAGTCCCTTCCAGTCTTGTCTCTGAACTTCCTGCGTGAGTTGAAGTCGTTTATTTTATTGTCATTCTTTTTATGTTAGCAAGTGCAGTTTAAATAATAATAGTCTATACCTCATTTAGTTAACATTAAAAGGATCTCACAATTTTTTCCTTGGGACCTGAAATATTTTCTTGTGACTAATTAAAATCTGAAAGATATTAGAGAACACAAATAACTGTATTCCTTGGCTATAAGCACACATTTCATCCTGTCATTGGCCTCTGTGGTTAGGTTCAAATCAGTAATTTCAATCTGTAACTGTTTCTTACTGCTTTCAAAGCCAAGAGTACACACAAACAGCAAAACGCTTCACTTTTTTTGCAAAGAAATTCAATGGCAAATAATTCATGCTTCTGCCACCTTCATCCTTTATTTAAAATATATCAAGACACACGCTATATGTATTTTTTTCTTGTTATTAGACAATTGTTGATTAAAATCTCTTGGGTGGCCTTTAATTGATTCTTGTGTGAAAATCAATGTAAGCAGGCAGAAGTCCTGGGAAAACTCATAGGGGTGGGTGTGTGTGTGTAAATTTGAGACCCCTAAAAAACTCATTTGGATGCATGCAATCTCATGTCTTGTAAAAGAAATGGATAGGAGCTAAGAGAAGAAGAATATATAGCAGTTTATAAAACATGTGTCAAAACCACCTTTACCCTGACAGTTGAGATGAATTAAATCCACCTCACACCTTATACCTGTCTCTCGGCTTTAATCTCTACATTGATTTTTGACCAAATAGCCTCAGGACTTGAGATAATAAAATCACACCAGAGGAAACACAAATCATCCTCCTTGCTTGCTCTCTGGTAGCTTTAGATTTTATCTTTACTTACAATAATTGAAAAAAAGAATTAAGTCAAAACATACAACCAATGGTTGTCATCTTCCATCAATTATAATTTTTGCTAATGGATGTAAAATCCAGTTGTTATTCTTTTAATCTGTCAATTAGATGTCAAAAACTATTTTGCATCTGTTCAAGGCTTGTGGACACTAACAATACCTGTTATTACACTGTCACTTCCATCTGGTGGCTGATTTTTTACATTGTTTATAATTTATACATAGAGAAATCATTTTGAGAAAAATGTTGGGCATATGAAGGACATTTTCACTAATTTGCAAAAGTTAAACAGCATCACCTCCTAAAACCCATTCCCCTTGCTTGTTCCATGACCTAAGAAGTTTATAATCATTTTCTCAGCATTTACTAGGTAAGACTTCTCATACGTGGTTGAAAATGGCTTTTGGACATTTCTGTTTAGGATATTTTCTTGCCCTGTTTTGTTTTGTTTTGTTTTGTTTTTTGTTGTTGTTGTTTAACAAAAGATGAACATCAATTTTTACTCTTTTTTTTCTCTCCAGACCAAAATAACTTCTGTGATGAAAGAGTTTTTTAGATAAGAAGTATTTCCTGTCTGTGCCTATGGGAATAGTCAACACTATTCTGTTAACTTTTCTCCCCTCCTCCTGCCACCATATATTTTTTCAATCAATGATTCTTTGATATGGTTTTAAATCCAATGTCTATTTGCCCTTCAGTTCATGATCATATCTAACACATGAAAATCTGCTGTTCTCCAGTAACTATCATCCTCTTTATGCATAGCAACAGTGGCAGCAGGGACAGAGGCTGCTGATACACAAATCTTCCCTTATTTATTCCAAGGCAGAAGGAAAGACCAGTTTGCAACATGAGCAGAAACTGTGAGGGGCAGCTGCAGGCTGAAAGAACTGCCTATAAATATTTAACCGCTGCCAAGGTAGGTGAACTCACTAAAACTACAGAAGACAGCAATAAGAAAGGGAGGGGAGGGGAGGGGATATTTCTAATTTCTAATTCAAGGTTAGCTGCATTTTCTATTGTAAGTGATTCTATTGTTGTTATCTTTATGGCTAAGTTTATTTCCCCCATAATGGATATTTTTTTTAAAAAAAACAGATTTTCAGGTCAAATTATTTAATACTTATTTCACTTACTACTTCTCACTCCAAACACACACACACACACACACACACACACACACACACA
>CABHPP010113305.1:71764-87413 GCA_902168425.1 Peromyscus attwateri
GGGGGGGGGAGGGAAGAAGAAGATCTGGTCTGTAGGGAAGGTTGATAGGTAGGAAGCCAGGGAAGGTCTGAGGAAGGAAAGAAGGGAGAGGTGAAAGAATGGAAGCAAAGGGGGGAAGGAAAAGAAAAAGCAGTTGAGAAGGGAAGAATAGATGGAAACAGGAAGGGAAGGGGGCAGAAGGAGGGAAAGGAGGAAGCAGGAGAGAGAAGAAAGGAGGGAGGAAGGAAGAAGTGCAGAGAGGAAGAAAAGAAAGTGAGGAGGAAGTAAAGGATAAAAAGAGAGAGAGACAGTAAAATGAAATAAAGTTTCTATTACTGATAAAAATAATACTTTGTTCCTGGGCACTGAGAGAGTTGCCCAGAGGCAGAACCAGGAAAACCTACAATTGCCTCCCTACTGGGTGATAGTAAAGACTTCTATACACACCTAGCGTTGGCCTTTGTATTTTCACTTCTAGAGATAGAGAAATCTTTTTTCTTGCTCTCCTAAGAGTCGATGCAGCTTCTGATTGCCCTGGTGTTTACACAATTTAAACTTCATTATGACAAAGGAGACAAACTGAATACAAAAAAAGGATGCAGCCTCACAGAAGAGAACTGTCCAGAGGGCCTGAAGGTCAGCTTTGTAAACCTCCAGGTCAGTCATCTATTCCGGAAGGATACAGGCCCTCATCCGGCAAACTGGTAATGACACACTGCCAAGTATCCAGAAGTGTAGTCCTCCCAAGTCTTAGAAACCATTGTAGCAGCATTCTGTTACTTCTGAGGTTAGCAATATCCAGGCATCTGCCCTAAACCCACAGTGAGGAGTTAGATAATGAAGATACAGGCTGATAATACCCTCCCTCTTCGTGTGTGTGTGTGTGTGTGTGTGTGTGTGTGTGTGTGTGTGTGTGCGCGCGCGCGCGCACACGCACGCGCGTGCATGTGCATGCACATGCATGTGCACACTTTAGTTCATAAATGCAGCAAGTAAGAAAACAAAATAGTGAAATGTTTGGCTTTGGAAATGACTCAGCGAATAAAGTACTTGCCACAAAAGCAAGAGGATTCCCAGCACCCACAACAATGCTGGGTATGACAGTGTGTGCCTGTTACCCCAGCAAGGATTGAGGCAGAAACAGATATAATCTGGGCAAACCACCCTGCCAGGCTAGTCAAAACTGTGAGCTTTGGGTTCAGTGAGAGACCCTGTTTCAAAAAAAAATAAAATAAAATAAAAAAAGGAAAAGAAAAGAAATGGTAGAGAGCCATAGAGGAAGTCTCCAGACTTTAATTATTCACCTTTGCATATGTATACACAGATGCAGACACATTTGCACACACACACACACTATAAAAAAGTAAAATGAAATATTTTCATTGATAAATATATGATGTATGAGTTAACTAGGTAAATAAATACCAAATCCTAAAATTTAGTAATGTTCAACATAATTAAACCAATGAAAGCATTTATAAAAATATATATGCATATGACTATTAGGCAAAATTTTTTTGGAGTATGGGTAAAGATAAACCATACTGAAGTTCTTTCAAAAGAGACATAGAAACCTACTACTCTAGATGCTTCATACATAAACATTAAAAAATATTGACACATAACAGAATCCCATTAAAGGAACATCTGTACTGCAAATAAAAAGAATGAAGACCAATTCACAGTGGGTTTGTTTTGTTTGTTGCTGGGTTTTTTTTCTGCTTTTGACACTTGGAACATCTCTTGTCACTCACCATCAGTTATGATCAGCCTTATGACAATGGTTTCATTTTCTCCTGTGCTGGCCTCAGAGCGGCATCTGTAAAGTCCAGAGTCAGCAGCCATGGCATTGGGGATGGTGAGGACACTCTGCATGCTCCCCTTGCTGCAGTTGCTCCATGTTTTCCTTTGGTACCTTGATGTGTATCTTGTCTTTTGAGATAGGTTACAGTAAGCTAAGATGTCTACCTGATGGGGCTGGACTTTTTCCCACATGACTTGTTGCACTGGCCATTTCTTTTGAAGCTGGCAACTGAGTGTGACATTTTGTCCAATTTCTGCATACAGATGGCCATTTGAGGGTGCAGCTATCTCAAAACTATCTGAAAAAAAGAAGGAGATGCTTAGGCAGGTGGTCAGATGTTCACACCAAGAGAGGAAAGCTACCCAGAAATTCACACTGAAGTGATTGGTGACATTCCCTAATGCAGTTGCTCCAAGATTAAATAGTATCTTCACTTTGCATTTTTGTAAGAGAATGGATTTTTCATTAAGGTTTTGTAGACAGAAAAGGGATTTATGCTTGACACATAACCTTTGAATGTTACTTGGTTAATCGAACAATGAGAAATATAACCAAAAACCTTGGTACTTTCTTTGCAGTGATCATATCAGGGTTTGAATTCACAAAACTAAGCCAATAACATCAATTTCCAGATTATAAGACAACAGACTAAGGTTTTAATGACCATTCAAAAAAACTACATCATTTTTTATTAATTATATTCATTTGTACAGGAATATTTAGTGCATAGGTGGAGACTCACATGTAGTATAAATTTCTGGTGCCAAAAATATTCTCCTAAATTCCTACCTTTACTCTACCAGTTCTGGAGTTTACAGCACAAGTATGCGTCATCAAATATTTCAATAATTATCTGTTTTAGTATGTTCTGGGGACCTTTGTGTGCCTTTTGGAGATCTGTAAGACTCAATTTATCTTCAAAGCAATAGAAAAATAAAATTAACCTTCTCCAGTCCTGATTTCTCAGGAGTGTAAAGCATATACTGTTAAAGCCTCTGAGATATTGTGCAGTGAGTGCCCAAAGATTCTTGTGTTTAAAATCGTATTCAGTGTTAAGCTCTAGTACTATGAACATGATAGATATAACCCACATTAACAAATGTTCTTTAGGGCCCTCCATCATTTTTGAGACCAGAAAGCTTGTGAACTTAATGTAGATACTAAAACTCAAACTTTATTTCTAAGATCAGGATAGCTCAGAGCCGTAACAAGTGAAGTAAGCACCAGCTTCATTCATCCAAAGTCTTTACTACCACAAACTAAGAACTCTGATGTGTTAGCCAAGAAGAGAATAAGTCTGAGCAGCAATGATGTCACAGAGCTTACGGACATGTGGGATGGAAAAAAAAAATAGAAGAGCATCTACTTATCTGGTCCAGTTCTGCTCAGAAGTGACAACGAACAAGTACTTGGGCTTATAAAACAATAATCAATCAGTAGGAAAAGGAAGGGAGGGGAGGCAATGAAAATAAGAAAATGGCACATTTGAAAAAGAGTACAAGCCGGGCGGTGGTGGCGCACGCCTTTAATCCCAGCACTCAGGAGGCAGAGGCAGGCGGATCTCTGTGAGTTCGAAGCCAACCTGGGCTACAGAGTGAGTTCCAGGAAAGGCGCAAAGCTACACAGAGAAACCCTGTCTTGAAAAACCAAAAAAAAAGCAAAAGAAAAAGGTACAAGTCTAAAGTATAACATGATTTGCTGTTCATATTAGATTAGGACCTTGTATCTACGGACACCCAAAACTGGCTGTAGCAAGTGGCTCCTGGTGTGAAAACTCTTGCACAAAGAAAAGCCACAGCTGTCTAGTATTTCAGTGTGTGGCCCTGCAGCTGTTCAGCAGAAGTAACACTTTCACCACATAAGAGGCATACAGACAATGTTTCATCTCTAGGTTACAATCCAACACAACAGAAGGAAAAAAATTAAAGGGAGAAAATGTGTAAGAAGAAAATAATAATAAAATCAAAGCTTAGAGGAGGGAAGGGGGAAGTTAAAATTAAGTTGGGGAAGTCACTAGAAAAACAATGGGAAACAGAAGGAAAACGCTAAATCAGATACCAGCAGTCTGCAATAAAACACCTGCTGTTTATATGCCAACTATCCTGGGCCTTCAGGAGCAGGCAGGTTGTTGGCGGAAGTTTCTGTCCCACCTGGTCCCACAGCCATTCAGTCCCAAGTAAACACACAGAGGCTATATTAATTACAAACTGGCCTATGGCTCAGGCTTATCATTAATTAGCTCTTACAACTTACTTCAACTCATTTCTATTAATCTATGTTTTGCCATGTGGCTTCGTGGCATTACCTGTGTTCCATTACATCTTGCTCCCCTGGCAGTGTATCTCCCATAACTCCGTTTTCTTTCCTGTTTCTCTGCTTGGATTCTCCACCTGGCTCTGTTCTGCCTTGTCATAGGCCATAGCGGCTTCTTTATTAACTAGCGGTAGCAACACATATTCACAGCGTACAGAAAGGCCATCCCACAGCAGCAGTTAACAGCCCTGGCTACAGGTTTTGGTGCTTGTTTTCAGAACTCACATTCACAGCTCCACTTCTTCATTCTACTTCCATCTCAGAAGCTTTCTTTAGGCTATTCTTACCCTGCCCTGCTCTCAGGAGCAGCTCCATATACTTGTCAATTCAGGCACAAAGTTCTAGGTTCTGTATAGGGAAATTACGTTCATTTATATGAAGGACAAATCCACGAAGCACCAGAGAAAATCTCTACCCATGAACACCCAGACCTAAGAGATGGAGGGACCGTTAGGTGTAGATGGGTTCCAGTTCAGGCTCCATATAAGGACCCAGACCCACCTGCCTGTAGACTCAAATGGCAGAAAAATCAGGATAGCTCGTTGAGAAGCGTAGAGAAGCTTCCCTTATGCCCCCACCCTACCCCAGTCAAGTTTCATTCTAAGAGAATTGACTATTATGTCTGAGACAAAAACCAAGCCCCACATGAAGGCTGCTTGTGGCTGCTATGCTCATCCAAGTGGAAGGTTGTCCAAATTGACACTAAAAATAACAGTCAAGAAGACCTGACATGAAGAAGAGGGTACACTGTCCCAACACACTGAAAATTCAAAGACAAATACGTTTAAATCAGAGAAAAAAACTGACATAATTCATGGGGAGAAAAGGTCTGATTTTAATTGAACCACAAAATGAAAAAAAAATAGAAACCCATTGGTTCCATATTTATAATTCAGCCATGTATTAGTTTCTAAAATGAATATAAAATACTGTTGTCTAATTTTTATTAGTATATTCAACTTTACAAGTGACTTTTCTGTCATAATTATAGATCATTAATAAAAAAAAATAGTTCTGTGCTTTATCTGCTCTTCCAAGTATTGCTCCACCACCGGAGAACCAGTCACTGCTAGGTGTACTAATATTTCATGCTTACCTCACATCCCTAGCCACTGACTTTCACCATCAGTATCCTCACAGGTCTATCACTCAGTCTGCTGTTTGGGAAGCTCTTCACATCACCCAATGATGTACAGTAGTTTCTTCCAGAGCTGTAACACTCCCTCCAGGAGGGAGGCAGAGACACAGGGAGTAAAACAAGTGTAATAAGTCTGCAAAAGCTCAAACATGCCAGATCCCTGTATAAACCTGCCTGGGGTTGTAAAGGCAGTAAACAACTACCAGAGAAGCAGAAAGCTCCAGGGTTAGTGCTTTCATGAGTTGCCACTGGTCTGTTGGAGTGTTCTTTGGGGTGATGTAGCTTCCTTTGAAGCTACTTCTGTTAGTTGCCTCAATAAAGTCTTATTGGTTCACCAAATTTGGTCCATCATGAGATATCTTTCTGGGGTAAGTAGATATGTATGTGTGTCATGTCTCCCAGGAAAGGACGGTTAAATAACCTCATCAATATCACAGAGCCTGGGTCTCTACACCAGCTTCACAGACCAAGCTTTTGTGCAAGCCAACTAACAACTTACACCACTCTGTTTTGAGTCCCAAGAGCCACCCTTGCAAGAAATTAAAGAGGGTAATTAATACTTTTTTAATGGAAAGTCAATTCACACTCCAATTGTAGTCAATGCAATATGCCTTTTGATTATTTTGGGTGGCATTGACATCTGCAATAATCCTCATGTTAAGAAATATATTCAAAATAACATTTTAATGCCAAAATAAATTAAGAGTTCTACCCAAAGAAAGATACATCTGAAAATTCATGAAAAGACATTCATGTTTCCTAAGAAATAGTAGTCTTGCCAAAACAACCAAGCTTAACTCTAACCAAACTTTTAAAGTTGCTCCCAACTTACGAAGCTACAAAGAGTTGAGAAGTGTATTATATGACACCTTGAGAAGGCAGAACATTGGACTATACAAAACTCAAATTTATGGCAACAATAACAAAAGAAAAGGAAAGAGGAACTTAGAAGTTTGAAAGGACTAAATAGCTCTAACACATGAGTTGAAAAGCAGAATATTGATACAACTGGAGAAATGTAAAATAGATAATAAGAAGGAGCATGGGAAATATAGAACAGGAATATTAGGGCCAAGATTGATAGTTTGTCAAGTTATAAAAGGGGCACATAGGAATTTATCTTACTGTTATTGCTGGAATGACTAAGGTAATACCATCCTGTTCTGTTCTGATTCCATTTTGTGTTTGCTCAGACAGTCCTCAGCCCTTTACCCTCTTCCCCACAATAGTCACATCTGCCTTGGCAAGACACTTGGGATTTTCATGGTCTTGACCATGGTCCAGACATATTAACCCAAATAATAAGTAAACTAAAATAACTATAGAAATATAAGTAAAATATAATCATCATGTAGTGTCTAAAATAATAATTATTATTATGCTCTGCCAAGAATGAACATTTCAAGGTTACTCTGACCCTCATCTAACTTTGGTGTAAAGTATGGATGATCTTTGTAGTTTTTATCTTTAAAAACTCTGTACCCCTGAATTTGGATGCCAAGAGATTTTTCAGAGGCACGAGCCTGTTCTTGTTCTGGATAATAAAAGGAATGTAAAACTTCTAATTGATTTAATCAGCATGGTCGTCCATAACTATCTCCCACGGATCATTTCATTTCTAATGAAATTTTCTTAATTAAAGATCTAAAGCTATGTGTTTAATAAAAGTTTGGGAAGCCAGACAACTGAGCTAACTGGAAGCATTGGTTGAAAAGGCCCTTCACACTCTCAGGCTCTCATTTTTGCTGTAACTGTGTAATCGGGTAATAATGAGGTTGTTTCACAAATGTGGGTGTCTTAACTTCCCAAAACACTATGCTTGTAGGTGACAGAATGCAAATCAAATAAATTTCATTTTATTCTTGAGCCCATGCATTTTACATGCCAGAATGTTCCCACTTCTAACAGTCTCCTTACTTTTCCACCTCCTTTTCTAACCAGACTTCTTCCACTCATCCCTGAGTGGAAATTTCTCCCCTCTGAGATCCACCTCAGACCGGATGACATAGTACCCAACGTCCAATCATTCTTTACTCCCCTCTATTCATTCAAATTTATGGAAGGTGTGGGTCTCCCATGTGTTCTCACATTCCATGAGTATTTCATGCAGTTAGCATCCATTTCTACCATTCCACCAATACTCCAAACGTCACCTGTGTCCTTGACTCTAAATGTCAGAGGTAGAGCCTTCTATAAAGCCCCACTCAACCCATCTGGCACCTATGCTTTCTTGTTTTGCCTCTTTCCTCTCTGACATGCCTCCCATCTCCTTCAGAATTTGCTCTTCTTTCTCAAGTGTTCCTCTCTGAATGTCATTCTGCATTTGCCATCCTCAGGTGTCTATGTCTACCCTCACTTCTCCACCACCTCTTGTTCGAGTCAGGTAAAACTCAACAACTCCCACTTGCTCAGATGTCTCCTTGGGTTTCCAAAGTACAAGACAATAACTTGTTCTTAAGATGTTTAAAATAGACTCACTGTTGAACAGTGCGGAATTGCCCCAAGCCATCTGTGGTAGCTATTATTACATCAGCTAATTAGAAATGTTAGCACTAGTGGCTTTAATGTATTCCCCTCCCTGCCTAGTCCATGAAGATGCACAATGGAACTCTTCTAAAATACAAACATTGACTGCATGATGACTAAGAAAGTGTTCTATGGTGACCTGAGATACAGTTCTCCAAAACAAGCAAACAAAATAAATAAACAGACAAAATAAGTAAATAAACACACTAATTTCAATTACAAGCAGAGTCCAGGAAGTGGAAGAAAGATGTTTCTGAAATTCATAGAACAGGCAGTGTGGGAGGATGCTGTAGCAATGGCAGAGGAAGGAGGCCAGACCCCAAAGACTAAATTTCCCCCAAAGAAGCTTCACCTCCCTCGCTCTTCCTGTGACAGACAAAAGCCTGAAAAAGTCAGTTGTGGCAGACCCCTAACTGAAGTTTAAAACAACTTCAAGCAAACAGGAACAGGAACCTGTAACCTAAAACATGTCATTATTCACAGAGCTTCAGCAGGCCAACTCCCAATTACTGCTGTAAAATCATTGCAGTGTGTTCATTTCAAATAAAAAGTGACAAATAGGTTAGACACCCTTTCCTTAAAATGTCCCAATGTTCCTCAATGACTAAGTTAGGAGATGAGTTGAATGTGTTCCACTAAATTCACAGGGCAAAGTTCTTAGCCTTCACTAGCAAATAAAGTAGTTTAGAATGAGTTCCATTGTGGATGCCATTAGTTAAGAGGAAGTCATCCTGCAGTAGGTCAACTCTTATCCAGTATGGTCAGCATCTTTGCATTACAAAGGGGCAATTCAGACACAGAGGGAGAGGGAGAATGCTACAAGAGAATGAAGGCAGAGACGTGTGGAGTACCACAAGTCAAGGAAGGGCTGGGTCTCAGGGAGAGGCCTGGCATAGCTGTGAGAGGAACTTGCCCATCCACACACGATGCTCTCCTTCTGGACAAGCAACGTGGAGTGTAGCACTTGTTACAGCAGCTGTAGCAGTAACTCAGAACTACACTTGGGTAATAGGAGCTTCACCAGCCCACTCTGAAGCAGCCAGGATGCCCTGTTTAGAAAAGCAAGAGTCTCCACAGCCCGCACACAAAATACCGTTTGCCATCCTTCATTTAAAGTGCAGATAAAAGGTAAAGGAACCAAGCAAGATAAAAATGAGCTAAAAGATTGCTTGACTGAAAAGCAATGATAAAGGGGGAGGGATGAGAGCTACCATCAAGAGATAAACACAGCCATCCCAAAGGCAGGCCAGACAGGGACATTTGTCTAAAGGGAACAAAAGAGATCAGCCCTAGATGATGAAGCAGGGACTCAGCCCAGAAATCACAAATAAAGGGAAGATTTACAGTAGGTCCAGAACAGGCTGCACCTATCCAAGCCCCCGACAGAAAACAGCTTGCCACATGGTTTGGCAGATCTGATTCACACCACCCAGAATTCCAAGCAGTAATCCAGGCTGCAGGCCCAGCCCGAGATATCCAAGCTGCTCCCCAGGCAGCTTCCAAGAGCCCTTTCGTCTAAAGAGCCTTTGTCTGAGGGTAACCAGGATGTGCACATTTTAATTGCTACTTAGATTCTCTCACCATGCTTGCTACCTGGAAGTGATGCTATTTATTTAAGTCGGCAGCACAGTTTGCTGAACTCCATGAAAACGTCCAACTTTTCAACAATTCTGCATTATTTTCTCCCAGTCAGAAAAACAAATAATGGGGTACAAGAATTTTAAGGAGTACATTTCTGAGGTCTTTTAAAACAGAAAAATATTACAGTCCAAGAGCTTTGGGTTTTTCTACTAAAATGTTATCAAGAGTCTCCCATATTTATGAATAAATGTTGACTTTGTGTAGCAAATTCTTAACAGAAAAAGAAAAAAAATCTATCAGAAGATTAATCTTCTCTTTAATCATCTCCCAGCAGAGAGCAAAAGCTGGAGCACACCAAGCATTTATCTCATATACTAAAAGCATGTATGTGCAGCTTTAAAGGAGATGTCTCCATCAAATCCCTCCCCTCAGAGCTCAGGGAACCACAGAAAGAGTGAGAGAAACAGAGGAGATGCAGGACACCGGGAGAACACGGCCCCTAAAACAGCTGAGCAAAGTTCATATGAACTCACAGACTGAAGCATCAAGCACAGGGTCTACATGGTCTGCACCAGGACCTTTGCATATGTATCTCAGCTTTCAGTTTAGTACTTTCATAGGACCCCTGAATGTGTAAACAAGTGGGTCTCTGACTCTTGTGCCCTCTCTTGGGCATCCTTTATTTTTCGATTGACTCGGCTTGTCCAAATCAATGTGATGGTTTTCATTTTCCTTATATTTTATTTTGTCATATTTTGTTGTTATCTCGTAGAAACCTGTTCTTTTCTAACAAAAGACAAAAAGGGCATGGATCCAGATGTAAGAGGAGGTGGGGAGGAACTGGAAGAAGTAGAGGGAGGGGAAATCATCTTCAGATTATATTTTATGAGAAATGAATCTATAGTGAATAAAAGGAGGAAAATGTGTATGTTCTGTGAACATATTCACGTACAGGTGTGTATGCATGTGTATGTCCATGTGTGTAGGGAACAGGGGTCAACATCAGATGCCTTCATTGATCAGCCTCCGTCTTCTTTTTTAGAACAGTCTCTAACTAAACCTAAAGCTTGATGATGCAGCTAGACTGGATAGCCAGCAAGGGATCCTCCTTTTCAACCTCTGTATAGCAAGGACTGCGGACACACCTCTCATCTGGCTTTTTGACATGGGTTCCACACAAGCACTTTATTGGCAAACCCATCTCCCATTTGCAGTGTATTTTAAAGTAAGGCAATCAAGCTTGAATAATTCTTTACTTTTATGCTGGCATTAAATGCATGGCATATGCTAACATACTGCAGAGAAGCCACCCAGCTGATAAATGGTAGAATCCTTCTCACCCCAGTGGGAGGGTGTGGAGCCACACCAAACCACTGAACCAGCTCTCAATTCTTATATCACAATGAAGCCTGGCGGAGATAACTGAAGTTTTTGTTTTGTCTTGTTTTTGGTTTTTTTTTTTTTTTTTTTTTTCCTGCATGGAGGCTGAATTTCACAGAGACAAACAGGACCCAAGATAGCCTTAGATCCTAAATATCTTACTCTCTGATGCCTTAAATCCTATAATTAGAAATCAGCTTCTGTCCTTATCCTTATTAAAATGCATATAACATTTCGATTCCTGGCAGGCACCAACACAGTGTGAAATTGCCCATTAGATTGTTTTTCAAGCAGAAGTAAAGAAGCAGGTTCCCACAGACAAGGTGCCCAAAGCAGACTTGCTGTGCAGCAAAGAAAAGTGTCAAGGTCGGGAGCCAGCCTTGCCTCACCTATGCTGCCATGGGTGTGTGCAGGGAAGTAGCCTCTGTTAAGTGCACTGTTGTGGGAGGAAGTACAGGCAGGCTGCAATGGAGTTGACTTCGTTCCTGCTTCCCTCCTCCCCCTTTTCCTTCCTTCTTTCCCTCCTCCCCTCCCTCCTTCACTTGGTTCTTCTTTCCTTTCGTTCTTACTCCTTCCATCCTGTGTTCCCTCCCACATTCATTAGGCAAAAAGAGAAATACCAGGATCAGTTATCCTTAAAGAGTCGCCACAGACACCTGCATGGACCCCTGTGAGTTCTGTTATGTGTCTATCCACCAACTCTGGGCTCACTAAGGTCTGTCAAAGTTAATAGACATTTTTTCCAGAGGAAACTCTGCTTAAGGCCTTGAACTCAAATATTCAATTTCCCCTTGGTTACTGCATTTACATAAATTATGTTTTCTTTATTTTTCAAGTTCAATTTTTTTTTCCTTTCCCACATCTTCTAACTGTATCATTTCATTATCTAGTTATATTCTCAGGTGGCTTTCCAGAAATACTAATTGGCATTTCTGATGCATGATATTTTAGTAATGACCAAGAAGCAACTGGTATATTAAAAATATGAAAACAAGAAGTGACAGGTTCACTTCCCCAAAATGTAATAAACACATATTTACATAGATGTGGACTCACATACTCCAACTTTCTATAGACACAAATGCTTTAAGCAAACTTGAAAATCAAGTTCAATTACAAAATCAAGATTTACATACAGTTTTTTGTTTTGTTTGTTTTGGGGGATGTGGTTTTTGCTTTTGTTTTGTTGTGGGTTTTGTTTGTTTGTTTGTGTGTATATTTTTGTTTGTTTGCTTGGTTGGTTTCTTGAGACAGGTTTCTCTGTGTAACAGCTCTGGCTGTCCTAGAACTTGCTCTGTAGACCAAACTGGACTAGAACTCACAGAGATTCACCTGCATCTGCCTCCCAAGTGCTGGGATTAAAGGTGTGTACCACCACTGCCTGGCAACATGCAGTTTTTAAAAGTGAACCTTTTTTTTTTATTAATGTGACTCCTCTAATTGTTTTGCTCTGAAAAAAAAGGAAAGCCATTATTTAAAATTTCTGTAAGAATAAGAGGAAAACCTGTTCTATGAGATAAAAGTCATTTTCTCTAAGTTAAGAAAATCAGTCCCTCTGCTCACACTCAGCATTCCACATCTACGTGGTAACACCAAGAGTAAAGAAAATCCAGCTACAGAGTGACCCATTCAACATTCTCCTCAGTCATATTTGCTCAGTCACAGCTGATGACAAAAGTCGGGATCTGTGGAACAGGAGTGTGGTTTATAGAATGATTTATTCTATGAAAGAGACACACAGTGATGGATCCAACATTGAACTTTGCATGTGCATAAAGGTCAATAATACCTGAAAGACCAGAACTCCAGCCTGGGCAAAAGCATCGTAGCACAGGGGCCTCATTTGTGGAAAGAGGCAGTGCTTGAAATGGACACAACAAAGACCCTAAAAATGCGCCATGGACATCCCCATGGGATCCCTTCACCTTTGTCAGGCAATCAAGCTTCTTAGCACTATCCTCTGTAACATGAATGTTAAAAATGGTCTTTTTTATTTAAAAAAAAAAAAGTACCAGATAAGAGAGACAAAGGAACAAGCCACTGCCACATCTTACCTCTAGAACTCCTCAGCCTGAAAAGCCTTCAGTTCCTGTTTCCTCACACCTTATATACCTTTCTCCACCCAGCCATCACTTCCTGTCTCAACCTTCCTAATGCTGGGATTAAAGGTGTGTGTATTCTCAAATACTGGAATTAAAGGCACGTGACTCCCAAGTACTAGGATTAAAGGCCTGTGCCACCACTGTCTGGCTCTGTTTCTCTCCTAGACTGAGTCAATCTCATGTAGGCCAGGGTGGCTTTGAACTCACAGTGATCCAGATGAATCTCTGCCTCCCAAGTGCTAGGATTAAAGGTGTATGCCACCACTAACTGGCATCTATGTGTAATCTAGTGGCTTGTTTTGTCCTCTGATCTTTCAGGCAAATTTTATTAAGGTACACAACATATCACCACACTCTTCCATGGGTAGAACCCTGGAGTAACTGGCACCCAAATTCCCTAACTATCTGCTCATTCATGACAAGAAGGATGGATTCCCCTTGCCTTGGACACCCTCAGGACTCTGACAGACAATGTTGAGATTCACCTCCCTGGACCTTGTTTATGGGTCATTGTTCTGCGTCCTTGGTCTGGCCTCCCTGTAGGATTTTCCTGGAAACACTAACCTGTCTGGTCACATTTATCCTCCTCTCTAGCACTGCTTCTGGAGAGTACAGCTAAAGGTATTTGCAGTGCTGGGATTTTATGAAACTTACTTAGCGTTAGACTTATACCATCCTGTCTGCACAAGAGACAATACAAGGCTTCCCAGAATCTTCACAGTGGCACAGCTTGAGTCAATTAAAGACTTCTTCTTTGACTCAGTCAGCCTCTGCCTGCCTCCAAAGTCTGGCTAGAAGTCCTTCTCTTGAACGAACAGGAGTCACACAACCACTGAGTCGTAGAGACCTTATTTTATTTTCGTACTTTTCTATAAATGTGTTTCTATAAAGTAAATTTCTATAAATTTATTTCTATAAAATAAATTGCTGTGCTTGAAAAAAAAAAAAGAACTGATACCACCCCATGTGTGTGTGTCTTGCTTTTCTCAATTATGCTGGACTCTGTAGAGATAAAAATAATTTCTGAAATATGCATTTGTTGCTGGTTTCTCTGCTGTGTTACAAATGTTTTCAAAGTAAATGTATCATATATTGTACTTATTTAGTCTCAGGAGGAACCTCACATCTATGTGATGGTCAAAAACAACTTGCTAAACACATTTACTTCTCCTGTGGGAGCTAAACACAGTATCAGAGAAAGTTGTACAACAGAAATAATGACTTCTTAACAAAACAGGATAGAAATATGATACAGTTTCAGAGCTTTTCTTGTTCTTTTCAATGGGACCATAGAAATAGTTACCCAAATGGACTCTATAGTTCAAGCTCTTCTCCCCTTTGGTCCTTGTCGGTTCTTGGTTCTTAAACCGTGAAAGTGAAACACGGGACTGATTATACCCTATGCTCCTCCTTGTCACCGAGTACAAAGAAAAAGATACACTGTTGCTCTTGCCCCTGTCTGTTGTCTCACTCCTGCTGGAATCTACAGCAGGTGTTCCCAAAGAACTGCATTTACTTTATTTCTTTGTGTCAGCCATATAGTCTCAGATGCCTTCTTCTACTCTTAATGCTTCATTCCAAAAGCACTGTTTTACTTTGATGCTTTCTGCCATGCTGTATTCTATTTGCTGATTTTCTTTCCTACACTAGGAAGCTGATGAGTCCTCGAAGGTACCATACCTGCAAAATGTGTAATCTTAATTCAATGCCAAGCACATTAGTTTGTGAAATGAATTTTATGGAGAATGGGTTATTAACCATTTCCCAAGGTGTTATAAGTTTAGTGAATGATACCAAGTCCTACACAAACTATGGTTTTTGCTTCCTGATTTACTAAAGGAAATACATTCAGAATTTATTTCTCCTGGTATCAAATCTACACAGTAGCCAGGACCTCAATATGTGTGGTTTTGATACCTTTGCTACAAAAGGTTCCAAGTACTATTCAAACCACAGAAAGATGGACAGTGTTTCTCACAAACTTCTAAGGGAAGAGAGGCTGAAGTCATTTCATTCAAATGATAATGGAGTTAACCATCACAGTATTGAAATATAAGAATGAGCACAAGCTATTAAAGGGGGATAATGATAGTTATCAGATCTGCCCAGAAATGCAAGCAGTTAAGGAAAAAAAAATTCAAAAATAGGAAGAAACAAAGAATATCCCTGTCATGTATATACTGTAAGAGGCATTTTAAAATGTAATTGTCAAATTATCAAAATATGTTTGTAATGGGGAAACAGCCGTGGTAATAGAACAAAAGAAAACAAATCTTAATCCGCATTCAGTTTGTGCCCTTTGTCCATCAGAGGAACTGCCCACACATTAACCCTAGGAAACACAACTTTCTCCGTATGAGTGTGAATATTCTTATCAAGATTAGTTTAAATAGGAAATGATGGAAATAATCTAAATGCCCAGCAATATATTAAGATCAAATAAGTTTTGAAAGGCTATGGATGTTTATCACATAAAATTCAGGAAATATTTTCATGATATCTCCACTTTACTAACAGTCCAAATATACATGAATTAAACAGGAGATAGAGGATGGAATAGAAGGAATCTTAAGCTTTCTCTTTATTTTTTATACATGCTTATGTATACACACACACACACACACACACACACACACACAATATGCTGTCAAAGAAACTTTTCCCACCAAAGCATACCTTTTTTTTGTTTTGTTGTATTAAATTTTTTATTTATTTTATGTACCAACCAGTTTTCCCTCTCTCCTCTCCTCTCGTTCCCTCTCCCACCTCCTTTCTCCTTTCTACCTCCCCCCCCCCCCCCCCCCCCCCCCCCCCCCCCCCCCCCCC
>CABHPP010113305.1:87513-100812 GCA_902168425.1 Peromyscus attwateri
TCCACTCCTCAGAAAGGTTAAGGCCTCCCATGGGAGTCAACAAAGAGTGATATATCAAGTTGAGGAAGGACCAGCTCCTACCCTCTGCATCAAGGCTGAGCGAGGCATCCACTATAGGGAGTAGGTTCCAAAAAGCCAGCTCACAAAGCTTATCTCTTAATCGCATGTTTGGGCTATGAACTTCACTTTCTGTTCAACTGAATGCAACAGACTTTGCTTCCTTGTGTCTATTCAAACTGTTGCTCTCATTTCACCATTCAACGTGAAATGGGAAGTCTGTCATACATTCACAAGATACACCAGCACCAGCAAAACAGGCATGAGGTAAGTGATCAGCTACTTTTGGATGGTGCTCATTCTGCCCTTTGCTTGTTTATACCCACATGCTTTTTCTTTTCTTAGTCCAAGAAAGTGTGACTAGAATCCTTTCAATTCTGTGACCAAGATGTCTAAACTACAAATCTTTTTAAGCTTTCGGATATAAAATTCCTCCCCACTGAAGGTGACAACATGTCACCCCTCTTTATCAAGGGTTTCAATTCTTACACTTGAAGAAGGAACCTGACTCTCATCAAAAGTGTGATAATAATCTAACCTCTGGGTCTGACCTAATTGTGGTCATGCTTTCTTGAGTACTCATTAGCTGCATGTTACAATGCAGTGATCTAAATATTCTTTTTCATCTTCACAATTACAGCAATCCAAAGAGGTTCATATAATAATATCACTTTATAGATTCTGAGACAAGATGAGTAAGAACAGAGCCAGTATCTGACCTGGTCGCATACAACAAAATCTGTTCTGACCCTTCTCCAGTATCAGTGTCTCAGACAGCACAAGCAACTGGTGGTTAATGGCTTTCCGATTCACTATGTCCTTGTAATTAGAATAAGGCATTCTGGGGCTAAATATGGACCTGTGAGTTATGAGTTGGGTCTAAGAAAGCCTGATCTGGTGGGAGGATCCCCGGAGTGCCAGAAGAAATGTAGCATCACCCCACATGGGTAGCAAAATAGTCCCTGTACCTGTTGTGGCATCTTTTCTATCCTTCTACCTCTGATGGTTTAAAAGCAAGCAGAGGAAAGAGAGACATGTAGAGAATATTGAGAATGTCTGAAAAAAAAACACAGGAACATTTTAGGAAATCCATTGCATTGACAGAGTCTGAAAACAAAGCTAGGTAATAATTGGAGAGTTAAATTTTTCTAAAGGATTTGTTACTGGTTGTTACAGATCACAAGACCTGAGGATTTTGCAGTTTAAGTTCCTCATTTCTCATGGTGATAAAAGCACTGGCTTCATCACCGCTAGAAAAATAGGGGGTTACTATTTTTATCAGGAATTAATCTTTTTTATTATTAAACTTTTTTATTTGTTTTACATATCAACCACAGTTTCCCCTCCCTCCTCTCCTATTTTCCCCCCACCTCCTTTCTACCCATCCCCATCCACTCCTCAGAAAGGGTAAGGCCTCCCATGGGAGTCAGCAAAACATGGCACATCAAGTTGAGGCAGGACTAAGCTCCTCCCCTACTGCATCAAAGCTGAGCAAGGCATCCCACCATTGGGAATAGGTTCCAAAAAAGCCAGCTCATGTGCCCGGGACAGATCCTGGTCCCACTGCTAGGGGCTCCACAAATAGACCAAGCTATACAACTGTCATCCACATGCAGAGGGCCTAGTGTGGTTCCATGAAGGCTCCCTAGCTTTTGGTCTAGAGTCCCTCAGCTCCCACTACCTCAGGTCAGCTCTCTCTGTGCGTTTTCCTCATCATGAGCTGATCCCCCTTGCTCCTACAGTCCTTCCTCCTCTCTTTAATGGAACTCATAGAGCTTGGTCCAATGCTTGGTTGTGGATCTCTGCATCTGCTTCCATCAGTTACTGGATGAAGGCTCTACGATGACAGTTAGGGTAGTCATCAATCTAATTACTGGGGTGGGCCAGTTCAGGCATCCTCTCCACTATTGCTAGGGGTCTTAGCTGGGATCATCTTTGTGGATTCCTGGGATTTTTCCTGGCACCAGGTTTGTCCCTAACACTATAATGGCCCCCTCTATCAAGATATCTCTTTCATTGCTCTCCCTCTCCGTCCCTCCCCCAGCTCGACCATCCCATTCCCTCATGTTCCCATCTCCCATATCCTACGTTCTATCCCCCCCACTTGCGTATCAGATGTCATTGTGACCCTTTCATATGCATATATATACTCTGATCATATTATCCCCCTACTTTTCTCTCTTATCTTTCATTTCCAATACCCTTTTCCATGTCCTTAATAGTCTTTTATTCTCAAACTCATTTTCCCCTCTAAATTCCACATATGATAGAAAGCATGACATAGCTCTCTTTTTGAGTCTGGCTTATTTCACTTAGTGTGATGATCTCCAGTACAATCGATTCTCCTGAAAATGATGTAACTTAATTCTTCCTTATGGCTAGATAAAATACTACTGTGTATGTGTATATGTGTGTGTATGTGTGTGTGTATATGTGTGTGTGTGTGTGTGTGTGTGTGTGTGTATGTGTGTGATGTCACATTTTCTTTATCCATTCATCAGTTTATAGACACCTAGGCTGATTCCATAACTTACTTGTTATAAATAAAACATACAGGTAAGTGTATAAATTAATGCAGTTACTGTATGAATCAGTGTAGAGATTCTTCAAAATAGTTTTACTCTTTAAACATGTAGTACTTAAAAAGAAGGAGAGGCATTTTTGAGAATTTCCATTCATTAGCATTACATTTACACCACTCTTATTTCCAACTCTTCCATCCTCCTCCCAAATTCATGATTTCTTCTTTAATTGTTAGTCTTGACACATGTACACACATATGCACATGTATATATAATATATAGGCATACATGTATGTGTAACCTACTGAGTCCATGTATCTTTGCTCTAACGTTCATGTATTCAGAACTGAGCATTTTGTATTGGATAATCTATGTGGGAGTCCATCCTGGAACACAACTGATTCTCCTCATCTCAGCAGCCTTTGACATCCTGTAGCTCTTCACCTAGGAGTGGGAGCACATGGAACTTCCCGTCTGAATTGATAGGTTAATTAGTATTGCCATTTTGCTCATCTTATCAAAGAAGGTATATTGTTGAAAGTTCATGGTGTATTTTTCCTCTGTGGTATGTCTAAGGAACATGATCTTTCAATAGACATCCTAGGCCTCTGGTTCTTACGATTTTTTTCATCCCCTTTTCCATAATTTTCTCTGAACCTTAGCTTTAGAGGAACCCATTAGAGATGGGTATCCCACTGTAACTTATTCTCTTCATTTTGACCAGTTGCAGATCTCTGTAATAGTCTCCATTATGCCCCACACACACATGAAAAAAAAAAGCTTCTTTGATAAGGACTGAGAGATACACTTATCTGTGGGTACAAGGATAAGTATATAGAAGACAGAAATGATGTTGGTTTAGGAACCTGACAACAGTAGGTCTAAGACCTCTTCAGCCTGCACAAGTTGAAAGGTTTACAGTACTAGAAAGGTTTAGGTGACTCTCTTGTTTAGCCTGAAGCCCAATTAAACAGCTGCTGGCTACATCCAAGTGAAAAATGCCACTACTTCACCATTTGGATCTCTTATAAGTCCAGTCACTGTTGTTTAGAGGCTTTACAGCTGGGTAGGACTGCTGAGCATTCAATAAGAGTTGAAGAACACCTTATAGGGATTCCACTACAAGTAATACTGTCTGGATTGCAGGCCTTAGGTATTCTAGTCAAATACTTTGCTTTTATAATATTATGCAAAGGACCAGCTAAGACAAATGGGAGTGATTACAGTCTAAGACAATGGAAAATTTAGAGACCACAACACAGGAAAGGGAGAAAAGGAAAGATACTTCATAATGTGGAGGAACATATCTGCTTTCTTTGTCACCTCTGAAGTTCTTTATAAGATTTCTGGAAACAACGTGAGTTGGGGGAAAGTCAAGATTTATGTTAGAGATCCTTCTAAAATCTGGGAAACTCATTGTGGTCATATCTTCTTACCTTTATTTCCACATAATAAACTCAAATAAGATTCAGTTCTACACAAGAAATTTGTTTGCATATAATACTTCAATAAGAGAGAATCCCTGACTCCTATATCCCACCTCTGTGTAAAATATTCTATGTGACATATAAAAAACTAGGGGTCACAGTGCATCCCATGGACCTGATGGAACCTTCTTTGATTATTTTCTGACCCACCAAGCATTAGTGCCCTTGGGGATGTGAGGAATCAGACTTAGTTCAAGCCCATTAGCATCACCAGAAAACAAACTTGAAATCCACAGCCTATCCAGCAAATCCATTGTATTCATAGACCAGAGAAGGAGTATTTATCTTCTGATTTTGAGCTAAACCTGTGCTTGGTAATTCCTTTCAGTGGTTCAACTAAATTCTTATTTTCTCAGTAAGGTGCCAGAGTTCATTCTTTGTGCTGGATCCTTTGTGTTGCTCTTTTAGAAAAGAAAGCATTTCTTCTGGAAGAAATTCGAAAACAGGGAAAGGCATGCTAGATCAGCCTTGTAGCCCTCCCTCTAGTTGAAAATGACAACCAAAACCATGCCTGGCACACTTAGCTGTCACTCTGTGGCTCACAATAAAACATAAATGCCTATACTTTTAAGGTAACTCCCGTAGCATCAGATGAGAAGCTTATTGTTTTTAAGATGTGTTGAATTCTAGGCCAAATCTAATAACCCTTAAAGGAATTACAATTAATAATGCAAATGGTACTGCCTCATCTGAAACAAAGGTGGTATGAGAAAAAGTACAAAAAGTACTTTTAAACCACATTATCATTTTACATTAAGGGAGATTTTAGTTTGAAGAACACGAAATTTACACGTAATTATTCATTTCACAAACAGCATTTGATGGCAATGCCATGGGAGCAAACTCCATTGTGTGAGATCTCAGTGATTCTAAATGAGGGTAAACACACTGACTACTTCGTGTCCTGCTCAGAGTATACATGCATTATTTTGAAATGATACCTGTAGCTACTTTTCATTATCTATGAGTTCAAAACAGTTAAGACAACCTATAAATATTCAATATGAAAGACAATATTACTTTTGATAGAGTTGGATATTGCTACCACTTGATTTAATTTAATAGAATGATAAATGGAAAATACACAGAAATACGTAGATATTTTAGTAAATTATCAAAGTACCTATACTGAATCTCACCCAATGCTTTGAAGCTATCTGAAAATCTGCAGGTTTTGCTTAATTGTCCTGTGGCTCTCCATTTGCTAGAATTCATCTGGGAACCATGTTAAAATTATAAACACTGAAAGCAAAAAATTAACTTTAGAAAAGCAAACTGAACTGTTTCCAGATCAGTCAGAAAGAGCTCTGATGAATATGACACCTATGAATCCATGCGTCCATATACCATGCTTTAGTGTAGGAACCGATTATAATGGCTCCTTGTTAAACAGTCAATCAATGCTTTTCACTCTCTCTGACTCTTTATCTCACTGTAAACTCTATCTCTAAATTGGGTGTGACTTTCCTTTTCCCTGCACTATGCACACTTCCCTCCAAAGTCTGCAATTTAATTTCCACCTCCATAATTTTAAATATTTTAAAGTCATCATTTTACACTCTCCATTTTCCTCCAAAATTGCCTTCAGTAATGGCTTCCTAACTCCATTATCTTGGAATTACATTTATCACATTTATGGGTTTGCCTTTTAAAAGCAAAACAAAACAAAAAGCTATAAAATTTAGGGATCTGAGCCTAATCACAGGATGTGCCCCTGCCAGTAGCAGCAATTACAAATCTACCCTAATGTGCTTCGATCAAGGTGAGGTTTATCACAGTGTGCTACTCCATTTCAGAGGCATATTGCTGTAGAGTAAAAGGAGAACAAAGCGTCTTTTCAATTCTATGCAATGGCCAAAATAATTTATTCACAGGCTTAAATTGGGCATCTGAAAGGTACATATAAATAAACCACTGATGGCCTCAGCAAACAGAGAAAACTACCAAGACAGTGAGTTCTTAGTAAAAATCCACAGATGAAGAAAAAACCATGCTGACTATTACAGCAAGGTGTTAGTTGGATGCAGAGGTACTTAAAAATTCTATATGATATATATATATAATATATATATATAAATATAAAATATAACAAAAGTTAACTAATCAAACTTAAGACTACTCCAGAGCTGGTGAGTAGCTTATGTAATACTGATGATCTTCTCATCTCCATGTTTCCTTTTCTCGAAATATAATTTGAAAGAGTAATAGGCCAGCAGACTAATCTTTATTAAATAAATGCTTTCCAGGAAGAGATGACTCAAAACATTTGTCAACTCAACAAGTATCGGTGACGGGTTTGATTTATAGAGTAATATAAAAATAATGTTCTCTTCATGCTTAGACAAGAATTAAGCACAAAATAATACTTCCTGATAAGTCACTGGACTAGAGACTTTAGCTTCATCATTTAGTGTGAAAACATGATTTATCAACTAGAATCTATACCCAGAAACAGTCCACATATAACAGAAGGCAAGAGCTGTTTACACTTCATACCTGTACCTAATGAGCATTCATTACATTCTCATCAATTTTGCTTTAAGGAATACTGATAGAACATTATAGCTTTGTGTACTTTGGAACATGATATTCTTCTAATGCCATCCATTATTACAAATGGTATCCTTACATGCCAGCAGCCCAGTTCAGAGGTCAGCCTACACCTCCATGCCCAAGTTTCTTTTAACTTGTCCCCAAATTCCATAACTCCTTTGCTTCTAGTAGCCTTCCATCTGCCTAATGCTTTGTTTTCTCAATTAAACTGGTGTGGTTGTTTGAAAGAAAATGGCTTCCAAAAGGAATGGTGCTATTAGGAGGTATAGTCTTGTTGGGGTAGGTGTGACTTTGTTGGAAGAAATATGTCACTGTGAAGGTGAGCTTTGAGGTCTCTTATATGGTCAAGTCACACCCAGAATCACAGTTCACTTCCTGTTGCCTGAAAGATGTAGGACTCTCAGCTACCTCTCCAGCACCATGTCTGCTTGCACGCTGCCATGTCCCACCATGATGATAATGGACTGAACCTCTGAAACTGTAAGCCACCACAATTAAATGTTTTCCTTTGTAGAAGTTGCCGTGGTCATGGTGTCTCTTCACAGCAATAGAAACCCTAAGACAATTGGTCCAATTATCAATTCTCGACTATCTGGTCCTTCAGTATCATGTCACCATTCTCTCTGTTCATGCCTCATTTCCATCAATCCCTGAAATACAGCCAATTCTGGAAAACAAATCCATGCTTGTACTTTCCTAGTTTGAAATTTTAAGTGTTTCTAGAACATTTAGAATTAAATTCAAACTTCTAAGCACCACCATGAGTCCTATGGAAAGAACCATGAGTTCTCAGGGCTGGTTTTGCTACACCACCCACCTCTACCCCAGGCTTAAACTCAGATTGTCTTAAGAATCACACATACACTTGTTTAACCTCTGAGTACTCAGTTAAGTTCTGCTGCACAGCACTACCTTTCTTCTTCTGTCTGTGAAGTCATGTGCTATATCTTCCATTGAGCTTCTCCAAACCCTGTTGACCAACAATCAATTCCCCATTCTTAGACTGTATTTTTAACATATATTTATTTAATTCATGGTGATATTGCTAAGACATTCCTCTCATATAGTTGCTGGTGTCTTTAGCAAGGCTGAATTCTGTATATAACTTCTTACCCAATTTATTTTATTAGAGTTGACTTCTCCAAATTGCTATTTTCATCACCATACATTCCATAATTATGTCTATAACTTTATCCTTATACCACTTTATGGAAACCAAAGTTATTGAAAAGTATCAAATTGTTTAAAGTAATGGGGAAATGATGGTGAAAGCCATGAGCAACTTCAACTCACTCAGAAGAGGGTTTGAATCTGAAATGTTCCTAACAAGCTAATGATTAGAGTATTTGGTCCCCAGGGACTGGTACAATTAAGACAACTATGGAATTTTTGAAAGATGGGACCTGGTTGAAGGAGTAGGTAACTATGGGGTGGGGTTCTGGAGGTGATACCAACCTTGTCCCTTTTGCTTTCTAGTATAGAGCCATGTTAAGAACTCCACCACATGTTTCCACTGCTATGAGTGGAACCACACTGTGATGCTTTCCCCATCGTGATGACCTAAAACTATGAGTCCAAATTAACCTTTCTTCCCTTAAGTTGATTCTGCCAAATATTGGTCACAGTAGTGATAAACTAAATAATATAAGAATTGAGAGCCAATAGCTTGCTTATTCAAACCATGAAACTGAGTCAAGTGTGAAGACTGCTGGCCCAAGGCAATGGTGGATGGCATCTGCCCTGTGTATAGACAAACCAAGTGCCCAAGGGCATAAGTACTCATCCAAGGCCAACTCACAAATGTCATAGCATTTAGCCATCAGTACTTCAATAAGTTAATCTCAAGGAATGGAGCCTCTAAAGTCTATCATATAAAGGTTTATGGGAAAAGATTTATGGATTGTAAAAAGGAATAGTAACTACCCCTGCCCTGAATCAGCCTACAAAGAGTTACTGAAACCACTAATTCAGTGTTTAAAAATAGGGTTGGACTTGTAGCTTATTAGAACACTTCCCTAGCATCCATGAGGTCCTTGGTTTAGGCCTGCACAACAAATGTAAATAAATAGATAAATTATTTAATAAAGGACTGATGTATGATAGGGATTAAAAAAGTTAAAAAGATGGAATGGTTCATAAGACAGATGGGATCCTCTTGTCATAGGGCCTAGACACTACTAAGTAACCATAAGTTAAACAGAGAATTAACACGTAAAGTGCTATGTGAGTATATAAAGGAAACAATTTCAGAACAATTACCCTAAGCAGAAGAATGAGTGTTGGCTTGGAACAAATCAAGAGATTATCATATATTACCTGGACTTTAGAAACTCCCAGTCTGAACAGAAAATTGACTGGAAGGACTGTAGTCAAAAAACATTGACCAACAAATGGAGTTTGAACTTTTCACACTGAATGTATTGGCAGGATGGTAATTCTCGTCACTATTCTTGTATACTGATCTATGTAGGAAGCAAGTAGAGAGACTGGAGATAATGGAAACCTGCCTGGGTCATACAAATAAAAATATAAAGGAGGATTCGAAAAGCATATAATTGCTGGAGGCTCTAGAAGGTAAAACTAAGTTGTGGAAAGAAAAAAAAATGAGAGAAATGTCTGATACAGGGAAATTTTAAAACTTTATCCAAAAAATACTTGGACAGCTGTGGCTTCACCTGCTGGGTCATATAAGTGCTGGACATTATCTGAGCTGAATTGTCAATTCATTTCTTAAGGATAAACAAGATCTGACTATGGCCTCTCTCTTCTAATTATGCTCAAGGTGAGGAAGAAGAATGAAGAAACCTAGGCAATTCAGACATTCCATAAAGCTGTTTAGGGTCTACCCACAAACATAGAAGGAAAACTTCTGGTACACTACTGAAAAGTGTGTCTTAAAATATTTCAAAGCTATCCTGAACTAGGAACTATTACGTAAGACAAAATATTTCATTTACACCACAACACTTAAAGGATCATTGGGGAGGTAGGCAAAAGCCTTCAATCAATGCCTACTATCAAAGAAAAGAGAACTGATAAATACTTTTTGAAGGAGCTCAAAGCAAGAAGATTATTGAAGTTTTAAGGATAAATAAATGCTAGAAGAGAATGAATATTATCTCTGTGTGAAATAAATAACACCAGGCAAAGTATATTTTCGTTTTCATTGTTCTTTGCTGAAGAATTCAGAGGAGGATTTAGTCTAACAGAAAAAAAAATGTTTAATCATGACTGATTCATACTATTAATAGTAATAAGTAGTTTAAAGAACAGTTCCAAATGTTGAATGAGGATTTTTAAAATGAAATTATTTCAAAATAGAGGCTATTGCTTACTATAAGGTACATGAACTTCCCAACTCCATCTACTTTGTTTCTCATTCTTTCCATAAACCCAAACCTGGGACTAGAAAATAAAAGCAAAAACAAACAAGCAAAAAAACCTGAAAATAATTCATTTTACATACCTCATGAAAGCTATCCCAATTTTTTCCATTTATTCTGCACCAGTGGTGTGTTTATTTTTCATATTTATAACCCTCTGCTTCCCCCCAAAAATATACCCCCTACAGACTTGACACTAAAAGTGAAGTTTATGTTGTTTATAAAGTAAAATTACTCAACTCATCAAGGTGTTCTCACCATTTTCAGGGAGGAATTTGGAAAAGTTTCCAGTGGGAACTAGAGAATCCCGAGAATGCTATGAGCAGAGTTCAATGGGCAGTTCCAGTGGAAGTTCAGAAGCCCAAAACATTGTAAGAAACACAGACAGAACATGGTGCTCACAGGTTCCTGATGGGAACAAAGACTGAGAACTGGACTGGAGGCCATTCTTCTCACAGTCAGGCAGAGAATGTGTCTATATTTTGTCTGTTTCCTAAAATTTTGAATGCATTTGAACTCGAGAGTAATGTACTCAAGAATTCGGTGGAGGAAATTTCAAGACAACACCTTAAGCTGGAGCATGCTTGATGATGGCTACCCTTACCCAGGATTATGAGAACAATTAGCAAAAGGAAGAACACAAAGATGTGGGAAATGTCTTATTTAACCAGAAAAGGGGAATGTTTAATGGTTCTGGCAAAGAAACTTCAAAAAAGTGCCTTTATTGCTAAAGGTTAACACTACAAAAGAGGACCCACAGGCTTTACACTAGAATATTCTAGAATATTCGAAGGGGCACTTTGAGGATGAGTCCCCACCCACTGAAGACTCCAGGAAGTAGAAATGCAAACTCATTTGAAAGGCTTTTCTTTGAAAAAAAAAATGGTGCTTGTAAAGAAAGAGCCTCCAACTACCCTGCTAGGAAAGGCTGACCTATGGGAATAGGTTTTGAGTCCAGCAAACCAAGTACTCAGACACTGACACAGCCATGTTGAAAGAGTGTTCTGTTACTACCCAAACTGGAAGAAGAAATGTACACCATCTGTGTGGTTTTGTAGGCATAAAGAATGCAAGAGTTAGAGGATATGGAATCTTGCGCAATGATTTTTAAGGTAATCTTGGGAGTACAAATAATATGCAACCAAGCCATTCTCTTCAGGGAATTCTTGAGAGACATGTGTGTGAAGCTGTGAAGGTGAAGCCTAAGGTTCCAGGAAAGTGAGACATTTGCTAATGAAAACTTCAGGTACTAAGTGGATCTCCACGTCATGACAGCACATGCCCCAGATGTCAGACAAGGAGCTAGAGGTTTGCTGTTTAGCCTGCTGAATTTCAATCTAGCTCTTTAGCCTCCTTTTCTCCCTTTGAAGTGACAATGCTTACTCTATGCCTTTGTGTGCTGAAAGTATATAATGTTCCTCTTTATTTTGTAGTGGCTTATAGTTAAGAATTTGCCTTGGATCTCAGAAAAGACTTTAAACTTTGAACTTCCGAACCATTTTGTTGCTGTAATGACTTAAAAAGACGATTGAAATCAAACTAAATGTATATAGCATTAACAGATGACCACACCCTGCACCTTGCCTGGGTAGCACAGTAGAACTTACCCCGTTGGCAGGGACTGCTCATCTCCCATGCCGTGGCATGGGCTAGGAAAAGAAGCCTCCCTCCTTGCCTCTCACCCCTCGCTCGACATCTGTGGCAGGCAGGAGAGCTGGCCCCAGGGTCATAAGAGTGGGAGAGCTGTCTCTGCCCCTCATGGCTGTAACACTTGGGAAAGCAGGCCCCACACCTCACCTGGGCAGCATAGTAGAGCTGACCCTGTTGGCAGAGGGCATGGGTGAGCCAGCTCTGAGGGTGTGAGCGCAGTGGAGAGCTGACCGTACCTCCCCCACACATCTGCCATGTGGTAGCTCAGGTGAAAGAAAGATGCCCCCCCCCCACTTGCCCCTCACCACCTGGAGCAAGCAGGAGAGCTGGCTTCTGGGACATGAGAGCAGAACAGTGGTCCCTCCCCCTCACCAACTGCAACACTCAGGAGAGTGGGCCCTTCACCTTGTCTGGGCAACACAGTAGAACTGGTCCTAGTGGTTTGGGTGCCAGTGAGCTGGCCTCCAGGGCATGGGAGCAAGAGGCCTGGCCCTGTCCCTTGCTGCCTGCTTCCTTGGGTGAGCTAGCTGGAGCAATGCTGGAGAGGTCCCCTGGTGTTGAGAATGAGAGAGGACTGGCCGGGTGACCAACCCAGCTACCACCCAGGCCCAGAACCAGGGTTGTGAGTTGGGCCACCCCAATATCCACCCCATCTATGAACTGCTGGAGCATATAAAGGGGCCGTTCCTGCAGATCCAAAGCCAAAAATTTTCCATAACATAGGGCAACAACAGCATATCCTAGAGGAGTCCCAGTGAGGGCCAAGTATCAAGGGTGTAACAGAAGCCAGAGGCCTTGAACCAGACCAATGACTCCTTGCAATGAACACTTGCAACTAAAGATGTATGGACCAAAGTGTATATTGCATGACTCACTGGGCCACACTACAGCTTCCATGACAAGATTTTTTTTTCTTTTAAATTTTATTTATTTTATTTTAGAGGAAAGGTTGCAAGGACAGAGAGTGGATATGAAAGGATTAGAAGATGAATGGCATGGGGATGCATGATGTGAAATCCACAAATAATCAATAAAAAGTTTTTAAAGAGATTATTAAAATTGTAGGCAAACTAAAAAATACTATTACTTCTAAATGGAACCATAAAACTGCATATTTAAAGAAAAACATATGACCACAGACCTTTGTGGGCTGTATGGCATGGGCAGTGTTATGTTCAGAATAAGAAACATCACGTCATGTTTTAAATGACTGTTTCCCTGCTGGTGGCACCATTTTCAAAGTCTGTGGAATCTTTGCTTGGTAAAACTAGTTCGCTAGGTCCAGGCTTTTGCAGGTTTAGAGCCCAGCCCCTAGTTTTGGCATGGTTTCTGCTTCCTCATCTACAGTGATGTTAATGACCTCCATGGCATGCTCCTTCTGTTAGCACGAAAGTCACCATTCCTTCCTCACCACGATGGACCAAACCTTTTACATCACGAATTAAAGTAAGCTCTTCCTCCCTTAAATGGGTTCTACCAGATATTTTGGATCTAGCAATGTGAAAGTAACCAATACAGCTTGTCACTGTTTTAGAGAAAACAGTTTCTCTAGTTTTTGTGCTGGGGTGGAAAATTTATAACCAAATTTTCCCATGGGAGGAAATTCCTTCCCAAATATAAATTTGATCTCAGCCATCCCTGCTTGCA
>CABHPP010113306.1:0-14498 GCA_902168425.1 Peromyscus attwateri
GTGCAGAGCTAAGCCACTAATTAGCCAAAGAGGCCAGGAAGTGGTGGCACACACCTTTAATCCTAACATTCCAGAGGCAGAGGCAGAGGGATTTCTGTGAGTTCAAGGCCACCCTAGGCTATACAAGATTGATCCAGTCTAAAAGAGAAACAGATCCAGACAATGGTAGCACACACCTTTAATCACAGTACCAGGGAGGTTGAGACAGGAAGTGATGTGGCTGGGCGGAGAGAGGAATATAAGGCAAGGAGACAGGAGCTCAGTCTCCTTCAGGCTGAGAATTCGGTAGAGGTAAGAACTCTAGTGGCTGGCTGCTCTGCTTCTCTGATCTTTCAGCATTTACCCTGATATCTGGCTCTGGGTTTTTATTAAGTCCAATTAGGATTCATGCAATACTGCCTAGCTTTTTTTTTTGGGGGGGGGGGGGGGGGCAGGCAAGTAAAACAGTTTTTAGAAATTAAAATACAGGGGCTGAAGAAATGGCTCTGTGACTAAGAGCACTGGCTGCTCTTCTAGAGGATCTGGGTTCAATTCCTGGTAACCACATGGCAGCTCACAACCACCTGTAAGTCAGTTCCAGGAAACCTGATGCACTCTTCTAGCCTATGAAGAAACCAGGCACATGCATGTGGTGCACAGACACATGCAGGAATAACACCTACTCACATAAAATTTAAAAAAAGGAGGCTGGAAAGATGGCTCAGTAATTAAGAGCACTTAGCTGCTTTTCCAAAGGTCCTAAGTTTGATTCCCAGCACCCACATGGTGGCTCACAACTGTCTGCTACCCAAGTACAGGGAACCCAATACCTTCTTCTGGCTTCCTTAGGCACAAGGCATGCATGTGGTACCTAGATATACATGCAGACAAAACACTCATACAAACAAAATTAAAAGAAAAAACTACAAGTCTTAAAAGCCAACCTAAGCTACATGAGAGTCTATCTCAAAAATAAAATAAAATAAAATAAAATAAAATAAAATAAAATAAAATAAGGGACTGGAGAGATGGCTCAGAGGTTAAGAGCAGTGATTGCTCTTCCAGAGGTCCTGAGTTCAATTCCCAGCAACCACATGGTAGCTCACAACCATGTGTAGTTAGATCTGGCACCCTCTTCTGCATACATAATAAATAAATAAATCTTTAAAAAAAATAAGAAACTACAATAATAAAATGTATACTGTTATTCGGCCCCAGAGAATATACACAAGTAAACTTGAATCCTCACTATTGAGAATGGGAATGAACTCTTCGCCAGGCCTGGTAGCACCTGGGAGGTGGAGGCAGAAGGCAGCCTTGCTTACATATTAAGTCTGAGACCAGCCTGGATCTCATGAAACCCTGTCTCAAAGCAAACAAAAACAACAAAAGGAGTTTTCACAGGTCAGCTCAATACCACACACTTGAGGTCATGTTAATCTGCTCTAGATATCACATTTGTCACAGGGTCACTACCAGAGTGAGTCTGGGATTGTTCACCATCCTCTTCTGTGGTGACTAAAGAAATTACATTTTATGCTAGGCATCATTGGTACCCATTTGTAGTGGGACATTCTCGTCAGACTTTCTTTGGACCATCAACTCCTAAATAATGACTGTTTGTTTTTGTTCTTTTGGGGGGACCACCACCCAGCTCCCAAATAAATCACATACAGAAGCTTATTCTTACTTATAAATGCCTGGCCTTAACTTGGCTTGTTTCTTGCCAGCTTTCCTTAACTTAAATTATTCTGTCTACCTTTTGCATCTGGGCTTTTCCCATTCTCTTACTTCTGTAAATCTTACTCTTACTTCATGGCTTGCTGTGTAGCTGGGTGGCTGGCCCCTGGAGTCCTCCTCCTTCTCTGGCTACTTCTCTTTTTTCCTCCCAGATTTCTCCTTTACATAGTCTCTCTCCCTGCTAGCCCCACCTATCCTTCCTCCTGCCTCACTTTTGGCCGTTCAACTCTTTATTAGACCATCAGGTATTTAGATAGGTGCAGTATCTGGTACCTATCACCACCAACCACAGTGACACATCTTCACACAGTGTAAACAAATATCCTAAAATATTACCCATTTTTTGTCTGAATTAAAAGGAAATGTTTTAATTCTAACCCAGTAAAACTACATATAATAAGAACAATTATTAAGTAAGGATTACATTCACAATGTCCAGTCCATTTTCATTTGGCAAATTCAGAGAAATTATTATCTATCCTATCTTGATGAGTCCAAAATTTTATATCTAAGCCACTTTCTATCATAATTTGAATTACCAGCCTAAAAATATCTTTTTAGACCTTAAACATTTTCTTAGATAAACAACTTAAGCTTTTATGTCTCTCAACCTTATAAACTTTAAATCTCTTTTGTAAGTTTCTTTTCTGAATTTGGTAACAAAGAAAAATGTTAAAACTATCTAGTCTTCAGCACCACCAGAGAACCAAGAAGGATGAAACATTATATAAGTAAACAGGAAGTATTTACAACTTCCCAAACTATAGAAATGACAATAGCAGCTGGCTGCCTGGACAATCACTCAAGGTTCCTCTGCAATGTTGAGGCATCCATCTTTGGCCTACAAGCCTAGAATATCTGACAGACTTTTCTGTGAAGCAAGAATTTTGAAGGACTGTCCTACCTTGTCTTGGCAAAGGTCAGCAGTCATTTATTTATTTATTTATTTATTTATTTATTTATTTAGACACAGAATTTCTCTGTGTAACAGTCCTAGCTGTCCTGGAACTCTCTTTATAGACCAGGCTGGCCTCAAACTCACAGAGATCCACCTGCCTCTGCTTCTCAAGTGCTGGGAGTAAAGATGTGCACCACCACCGCCCAGCTCAGTCACCTTCTTTTGTGTCCTGCTTATCCAATTTGGACAGCATACTGTCAGGAGTAAAGGCAAGGGCACTTTCTTGCACAGTGGCTAGCTTTGCCACAATGCAAGCAAACTCCATATGGAGGTTCTTCAATGCCCATCATCATTTTTTTTAAGTAGATTGGTGCTGCCAAGAGCAGACCTGTCTCTCTGTTATGAAAAGCCTCTTCTTATTAAAGCATCATAAATGCCATATTCTGTGGATCTCTGAAGCGTTTGAAGACCACCTATCTATCTAAAATATATCTGTTTAATCTTGAAAACACACCTAACATGACTACAAGTTTGATTGTCATAGATGATTAACTACTAACCTATACTTCTTAATTATACTAAACAATTTGTAATAATAGCTCAAAGACTAGAACTTTACATTTTTAAATGAGCTGTATAGGTACAATACCTTGCTGTGGGATGTTCTGTATGTCAAATGTGTTGCTCTAATTGGTTAATAAATAAAACACTGATTGGCCAGTAGCCAGGCAGGAAGTATAGGTGGGACAAGCAGAGAAGAGAATTCTGGGAAGTGGAAGGCTGAGGGACAGAGAGGCACTGCCAGCCGCCAGGATGAGAAGCAGATGTTAAGATACCAGTAAGCCACGAGCCACGTGGCAACTTATAGATTAATAGAAATGGGTTAATTTAAGATATAAGAACTAGATAACAAGAAGCCTGCTGCAGCTATACAGTTTGTAAGCAATATAAGTCTCTGTGAGTTTACTCGGTTGGGTCTGAGCAGCTGTGGGACTGGCGGGAGAGAGAGATTTGTCCTGACTGTGGGCCAGGCAGCACTGGAGAAAACTCCAGCTACAATACCTTAAATAAGAGTAGAAACATATATACAGTATATTCTAACAAAAATAACCTTAAATTTATATCAATATACAAAAATCCATACCAAAGTAAAATATTTGAGATTAACAGTTGCTTTTTAATTTAAAAGTAGATTCAATAATCTGCCCTTTTATTCTATCATTCCTATATTCTTCCCTTTTCTTTTTTTTCAGGAAAAGATCCCTGAATCTAACCTCCTTTGCTTAGTTTCCTCCCTGATCATGACCAGTAACAACTTGCAACCAAGCCCCCTAAACAATGACAAACATCCATAACCCACTAATGGACCAAAAACCACCCACCCTACCTCTTGGGAATGTGGGCATCATATTCTTAAAATTACTTTCTGTTGTCTGGGGACAACAGCATCTTTAGGGAACCCTGAGAAAATTGAGATAATGGTCAAGTCCTCGGAGAGCTAGCTGTTGTCCATCTTGGTGTGATGGGAACATGCAGGGCTTATTTGAAGTCCTGGCTGGAGTAGTCTATGAGGCTGTGCCATCTCAGCTAGAAGCTTTGAAGTTATTCTGGATGCAGAATTTTGAGGAAACTGTAACAGAGCATTCTATGAGGCTGGATCAGCTGGCTACTTGTATTCGGTGGGATAGGATCCTTTTTTTCTGAAAACACATGAACTTTTAAGGATGACATGCATATCTGCATTAACACAAGTGTGGAATGTGCAGTGTGCACAAATCAGCTAAAGATGGTCTCTGAACTAGGTAACAAGGAAGACCCTAAGAGGGACTCATATATGGCCGTTGGAAGGGGAAATAGATGTGATCTCCTAGGTAAACTGGGGGCAGAGGGAGGAGATAGAGGGGAGGGGATGGGGAATGGGGATAAGGATGATCAAGTTGGGGGACAGATGGAGAGGGAGAGCAACAAAAGAAATACCTTGATAGAGGGAACCATTATGGGGTTAGGGAGAAACCTGGTGCCGGGGAAAATCCCAGGAATCCACAAAGATGACCCTAGCCATCCTTGACTCCTAGTAGTAGTGGAGAGGGTACCTGAACTGGCCTTCTCCTATAATCATATTGGTGACTACCCTAATTGTCATCATAGAACCTTCATCCAGTAAATGATGGAAACAGATGCAAAGACCCACAGCCAAGCACTGGGCTAAGCTCCAAGAGTCCTGTTGAAGAGATGGAGGAAGGATTGTAGGAGCTGGCGGTGGGGGGGTATTAAGATCATGATGGGGAAACCCACAGAGACATCTGAACTGAGCTCATGGGAGCTCATGGACTCTAGACTGACAGCTAGGGAGCATACATGGGACCAACCTATGCCCTCTACATGTGACTGATAGTTGTGTAGCTTGGTCTGTTTGTTGGGCCCCTAGCAATGGGACCAGGATCTGTCCCTGGCATGAGACTCAAAACTAGGGGTGGTACCTGGTGAAGAATCCTTGCTGGTTCCCATCACAGAGTTTATAAAGCAGCACAACATAACAAACGAATAGTTCAGGTCCTGCCCCATCTCGCAGTCCTGGGTGAAACCTCCATCTACTATCAGTTTTCCTCTCAGTTCATCCAGGACTTACAATGGGTAGTTCAGCCCATCTTTAACCTCCAGGGCCAATAGACTCACCAGCTGCCATAGTGCTACAAAACTGGAGAGGATTAGATTTACTAACAGCAGCAAGAGAGAGAGGTGGTCTTCGCCTCTTGCTCAGGGAAGAAAGTTGCTTCTATGTCTACTAGTCAGGTATAGTAAAAGACAAGATCCAACAACTTCAGACTAGTCTCCAAAAATGTAAGAAACAGCTCAATGCATTGACAGTACAATGTGGAACTGGATACTGCTTTTCTTTTCTTTTTTAAGGTTTATTTATTTATTATATATACAGAAGAGTGTGCCAGATCTCATTACAGGTGGTTATGAGCCACCATGTGGTTGCTGGGAATTGAACTCAGGACCTCTGGAAGAGCAGCCAGTGCTCGTAACCTCTGAGCCATCTCTCCAGCCCCCAATCCAAAAGATTTTTAACCAGACTTTTAATCAATTACTATTACAGGATTACCAGTCCCTAACTACAGAGCCAGAGGCCTGCAATTTCCGATTATTTTCTGACTATGAAGACCAAGCTTGCCCCATGGTTCTTGCTGTCCCCATACAACAGGAAGTAGTTTAATGATGGCACTGCCCTCTTTCCAGACCCCTGATTATTGATTAATAATAAACAAAAAGGGGATGTAGGAAAAAAAAAGTCAGAGCTCACTTCCAGGTTTTGAAAATCCACCAATCCATAAGCTGGAACACCGACCAGTTCCTGGGCTGGCCCAAAGCTCAGGACTTGAAATCCCACCAATCCCCACCCTGGAAAACTCTGCACCAAGAAACCTATATAAAGCCTGCCTCTCTCTCAGTTCGCTGCTGCTTCTCACCTGAGCAGAGGCAGCCACCCTCTTGTGTCTTTCCTAATAAATCTCTTGTGTGGAGTTTGTTGTGTGGTGTGACTTTGTGGTATTCTTTGGCTCCCAACTTCCAGGATACCTTTCCCCTCAGAGCTTCAACACTTCCTGCTGTCTTTGGGCAAAGTCATCCCAAGGGGTCCCTCAGAAAATTTTGAGATAATGACCAAGTGTCGGGAAGACCAGCTATAATCTTTGTTGATAGATAGCACCTATCAAGGTTCAGGTCTCCCCTGATCAAACCTGATCCATCTCATTCCTGAAGGAATCTACAACCTCTTGTTTCCTGTGGGAACAAAACTCCAAAGCATTTTTTTATTTTCATTTGACATATTTCCATTTTAAAGTTAAGGTAGCCCTAATGTATCTAGGTTGGCTCAATCCTACAGTCCTGCTCACAACCCCACATCTCCCAGCAGCTGTTTCTTGCCCATCAGCCATCAAAAAAATTCAAAATCAACACAATACTATACAGGATCCAGACTCCCTGTGTATTTCCCATCTCTACATGGCTTTTTCTTTTACTGTCTCTTTAAAGACTTTACTTATTATTTTTAATCTATTTCTTTTTATGACTGTCTAGACCCATTTTCTTTCTTAAGCCTACACGCATTGTTCAACACACTGGAACCTGTTTAGAGGTTTTTCCATCAGGATCTCTTTTACCCTCTTTTGTCTGCATGAGCAAAAAACTGCTAAACGGTGAGGCTAAGACCTCTCCCGAGCTCCGATGGCTGGCTCTGCCCTCTTCTCGGGTTGGGGAAGCCAAGCCTAAAGCTCACGGCCTGGTTGGAGGTTTGTGACCTAGAACTGCATTAAACCTTCCTAGCTATGGAAGCCGGTACCGCATGGCCACAAGCAAATCTTCCTCAGCTTGCTGTTTTTATTTAGCACTGCTGGCTGAACAGCTGTACCTCTTAAGGGAGCTGTGTAGCTAGAGTTTTCCTGCCTGGCCCACAGTCAGGACAAATCTCTCTCACCCGCCAGTCCTACAGCCGCTCAGACCCAACCAAGTAAACACAGAGACTTATACTGCTTACAAACTGTATGGCCGTGGCTGGCTTCTTGCTAACTGTCCTTATATCTTAAATTAATCTATTTCCATAAATCTATACCTTGCCACATGGCTTGTGGCTTACTGGCATCTTTACATGCTGCTTGTCCTGGCGGCGGCTGGCTGTGTCTCCTTCCACCTTCCTGTTCTTTTCTCCTCTCTGTTAGTCCCGCCTATACTTCCTGCCTAGCCACTGGCCAATCAGTGTTTTATTTATTGACCAATCAGAGCAACACATTTGCCATACAGACCATCCCACAGCAGAGCTGTGTCATTTTTTCATTTTTCTTTTTTTCCTCTTTTTTTCCCAGCTTTCTTAGGCCCTACATGGAAATTCAGACCAAGGCTGGCATGCTAAAATATTGTTAACTGTTATTATTATTATTATTATTATTATTATTATTATTATTATTATTATCTACAGTGGCTGCCTCTTATGCAATGGCTGTCCTAAACAGTTTGCTGCCAGGACTGCAGGGCCGAGGCCTGAGGGGACTCTGTTCCCTCAGGCACTGACTCTTTCAAAGACACTAAGGGAAACTTTATCTAAATCTAAAGAACTCACAATTCAGTGCTTTAGGTGGAATTCTGCTTGCTCAGAGAGGCTGAATAGCATGTACCTAATCTTCTCTTTTGCTGGCGGCTTCTAAAAAAACCCACCACTCTTCTCTCAGCCCCCACTTAAAAAATCCTGGCTACATGTGTTTCCTCCCCACCACTTCCTGTCAGCTACTTGCTGACTCAGCCTCCCGCTCCCAGGCTAATTTTATGTAATCAAACACATGTTTGAATTGTTAACAAAAGTAGAAGGAAAAAATGCAACACACTTTAAAATAATATTCCCCGACACCTTAGAAAGACTTACTAATGAAAAATAAGAAAAGTTTGACTGTTAAGACACAAGTCCTTGAAGAACTTATTATTGATAAGGTCTTAGAAAGACCTACTAATGAAAGTTGGAAAAATACTCAGACACAGACAGAGGAATTTAGAGCATAACCTACTGCACCATTGCATTATGAGACTGAAGAAGAGTGGCCTAAGGTTATTAGAAAACCAACCTTAACTTATCCAATAACCATACAAGAATGACCACCAGATGATAGGCACCCCCAAGGCTATGTGGAAGTTAATTGGAATCCTGTAGAAATGTTAGATTTGATGAGATTTAAGGAAGTAGTGGTTTCATATGGTATACATTCACCCTTTGTGAAGCAGATGTTCAATTTATGGGCAACTAGAAACAGAATTATTCCACAAGACTGGAAATATTTAGCTACAGCAATATTGGAAGCTGGTCCTCAGTTACAATGTGAGAGGAGGCTAGGGTCATAGAAAATGAGGTAGGGGTAGAGGTATGGAAGTTTCCTAAGGTCAGCTTCTTGGTGAGGGCCAGTATGATGATTTGCAAAGACAGCCTATATTTGATGACCATACTTTGGTTCTATGCCATATAGCACCTTTGAATGCTTGGGGCAGGGTTGAAGAATCAGGAAAGAGGTCTGAGTGATTTACTAAAATTACACAAGTCCCAAGAGAAGCCTTCACTTATTTTTTACAAAGATTGACTTTAGTTGTAAATAGAATGATATAAGATCCAGAAGTTTGTTGTTTGTTTTTGCTCTTTGGGGGGCCTGCCACCCAGCTCCCAAATAAATCATGCACAGAGGCTTATTCTTTCTTATGAACGTCTGGCCTTAGCTTGGCTTGTTTCCTGCCAGCTTTTCTTCCCCGCCCCCCTTGGAGTGCCAAAGCCATTTATTTATTTTTTATTTTTTTAAAGATTTATTTATTATGTACATAGAAGAGGGTGCCAAATCTCATTACAGATGGCTGTGAGCCACCATGTGGGTGCTGGGAATTGAACTCAGGACCTCTGGAAGAGCAGTCGGTGTTCTTAACCTCTGAGCCATCTCTCCAGCCCACCAAAGCCATTTATATATATGTGTGTGTGTGTGTGTTTGTGTGTGTATGTGTATATATATATATATATATATATATGAAGCATAAATATTTATTTGTAACAAAGGAGTTTGTGTACAGTTTTGAAACTTTACAACTTCTTGTTAAATTCACATTTGCACTTCACCTTTTTAAACAAACATTTATAATCATTATTTTATACAGATATAGATATGTAAATACAACATCGAGTTCAGTGGTCCTTCAGCATTTTCCACTAAAAAAATTTTTTTTTAGCATAAAAACGGGTTATAGGGGACTGGAGAGATGGCTCAGAGGTTAAGAGCACTGGCTGTTCTTCCAGAGGTCCTGAGTTCAATTCCCAGCAACCACATGGTGGCTCACAGTCATCTACAAGGAGATCTGGTGCCCTCTTCTGGCCTGCAGGCCGAATACTCACTGTATACATAATAAATAAATAAATCTTAAAAAAAAATTGCTGTCTGAATTTCATAAAAAGTTGTTAAATCAAAAAAAAAGAAAAAAAAACGGGTTATAATTCCAAAGTCCAGAGTTATTTGAAACTGGAAAATATTTTCTCTGTAGAAAATAGTAAAAATGATAACATTTCCCAATAAGCCCTTTTAAGCCAAATAATAGCTGAATTATACATATAAATATTGATTAGATTCTGGGATACAGAAGAAACCTATTCAGAGAGCTATGTTTTACTTAAGCTGTGTAAGTGGGATTCCTATTCATCTTCCCCTTCACTGTTTGATTTACGGCAGCTATTTTTCTATAGGCTAATCCATAATCTAAAAAGATTTTAGCCTCCCTTCCTGAAAGTACAGCCAGCATTTTCTTTCATCAGCTTAAAATGGTACAAATTCTTATGCTAATAGTGAAATGTTTCACTGAAGTATGCCCAGTGATTGGGCAAAATCAAAACTTATAAGCCACAGTCATCCTAGGGTCCCCCCTGCTAGGTAGCCTTTTTTCAGAGACGGGGTTTCTCTGTGTAGCCCTGGCTATCCTGAAACTCACTCTGTAGACCAGGCTGTCCTTGAATTTAGAGAGCTGTCTGCCTCTGCCTCCTGATTCTGGGATTAAAGGCTTGCCACCTTTGCCTGGCTTAAGATTTTTATTTATGTGTTGGGGTGTGTGCCACCACCACCCAGCTGGCTCATACTTTTAATCCTAGAACTCAAGAGGCAGAGGCAGGGGCAGGTGGATCTCTGAGTTTGAGACCAGGCTAGTCTACAGAGTGAATCTCAGGATAGCCAGGTCTACACAGAGAAACCCTGTCTGGAAACACAACAACAACAACAACAACAACAACAACAACAACAACAAAGCAAGTGCTGGAGAGATGGTTCAGAGGTTAAGAGCACTGGCTGCTCTTCCAGAGGTCTTAAATCCAATCCCCAGCAACCACAAGGTGGCTCACAACTACCTGTAGTGAGATCTGGCGCCCTCTTCTGGCGAGCATGACTACTGAGCCATTTCTCAAGTCCTGTTTTGGCTTTTGAGACAGGCTCTCTCGTATCCCGACTGGCCATAAGCTCCCTACATAGCCAAGGGCTCTTATATTTATTGCTACCGAGGCACTAGGCAGCTCCTGTGCAAGCAGTTAAAACACACTTATTATTGACAGCCACTGCTGTAAAATGTTATTACCCTCTGAGCTTCTAGCTCTAAATGTAAAATGTTTTAAGTGGCATTTTAACCCCTTCTTGTCCCACCCCTCAGTCCTTCATGTCCGGCTTACTACAGCATAATAGTATGCACTGGCCAGATCTCTTATCTTCTTTGAATTGTCCTTTTCCTCTTCACAAGTACACCTAGGACTTTCTTGGCTAACTACTGAATAATTTAATCCCAGTTGTTGGTCTGGTGCCCAGGAGGGAAAGTACGGGAAGTTTCTGACACTTGTCTTATGAGGCAGAGGTTTCTGCATCTTCACCCAAAGGAGGAAAACTCAAGATTTTTCACAAAGAAGATTAGCCCACTTGCATTTGTCCAGAGGATTTGGGGCCTTAGTTGTTCATGTCCTTTTCCAGGATGTCAATCCTTCCCAATCAGGGCAATTTTGTGTAACTGATAGGCGGAAGCTGAAATTTCCCCGTTCCAAGCCATGCTACTCAAGTCCTGGACCTGATCATCAGCCTTTTCTGGTCTCCAGTGCAGGAAAAGAGACTCTATTCACATGCTGCCAAGGATGCCCTCCAGCTTTTCCACTTAACGCTTTAATTAGTGATTAGTCACATCCAACCTTTCGAGTCTTTGTCCAGGAGCTCAGTAGAGGCTATTTGTGCTTCATCACCGCTGCCAGCTAGACGGCAAATAGCCAGATCTAAACACCTCATTGTAAGCCACTGTGGTGGCTCAGGCCTTGCAATCCCAGCACTTGGTAGATGGGGGCAGGAAGTCCGGGATAATGGACAGCTTCACTACCTAATGCAGTGGTTCTCAACCTTCCTACTGCTGCGATCCTTTGATACAGTTCCTCATGTTGTGGTGATCCCCAACTATAAAATTATTTCATTGCTACTTTATAACTGTAATTTTGCCGCTGTTATGAAGAATAATGTAAATATCTGATATGCAGGATATCTGATATAGGACCCCTAAGGGGGTTATGACCCACAGGTTGAGAACCACTGATATAATGCGTATGAGGCTAGCTTGTGCTACATGAGACCCACCTCAAAACAAAACAGAACCAACCAACAAAACAAACAAACAACTAATTTTAGAGTCTGTTTTTTTTGGGTCATTCCTAAAACTAAATAGTATCATGTTGGGTTTCCTGTGAACTAGTCTCTGAAATCAAGATCTGAATGTAAGCTGTCTGTGGGAATGTCCTTCCTATTCATATTGGTGAACAAGGAAGCAGGATTAGGCAGAGAAGTCACCCAGTTGTAACCCAAACCTCCACCAGGGTTAGGGATGTAGCTCAGGGGTAGAGCTCTTGTCTAGCCCAAGTAACGCTCAAAGCCTGATCTCTGGAACTACAGAAACAAATGACCTTCAGCTGTTTTATTTTTTGAGATGAGTTCTCACTATGTAGCCTCATATAGTCTGGAACTTTCTGTCTAGACCAGGTTAGCCTTAAACTCACAGAGATCCACCTGCTTCTGCCTACTGAGTGCTGGGATTAGAAGCCTGCAATCACCTCAGCATTGTGTGTATATATGTGCATGTGTCTGTACATGTGAGTACAGTCTACATTGAGATGAAAACAGGGTATCAGATCCCCTGCAATTGATATGAGTGCAGAAACTGAATTCCAGTCCTCTGCAAGAGCAGGGAGTCCATAAGGATCATCTCTCCAGCCTCACTTCAATCCAATTTTATTTTCATTTAAAGAGAGTTTGTTTAGATTTACTTATCTTATCATTTTAAGTGTGTATATGTGCACCATGTGCGTGACCAATACCATGGAAGTCAGAAGAGGGCTTCAGATCCCCCCATTCTTCAGATCCCCTGGTGGACCATGCAGGTGCTAGGAATTAAAACCAGATCCTCTTCAAGACCCAGCAAGTACTCTTGACTGCTGAACCAATTCTCCAGCATCCCCCTTCAACCCATTTTATGGGATACTTTCAAAAACAGATACCCTAGCCAGGTGGTGGTACTCACCTTTAACCCCAGCATGAAGGAGGCAGAGGCAGGCAGATCTCCAAGTTTGAGGACAGCCTGGTCTGCAGGGGGAAAGAGAGAGAGAGAGAGAGAGAGAGAGAGAGAGAGAGAGAGAGAGAGAGAGAGATCCCTTTAGAGTTTACACTTGAGGCAAAGGACCTTTATAGTCTCATATCAGCAAGAATTTGCATGCAGGCTTCCTCAGAGAATCCCAGACTCTCGAGGGTTGTTTTGTTATAGGCATCTTCCCACATCCTTCAGGCTGGCCTTAACCCTGCAGCCCTCCTCCCTCAGCCTCCTTAGGGTTGTGACTGCAGGTCTGCCACCATTCCCAAGCATTTCCATTTCCCCCAAGGACCAAACCAGGGCCTCACTCACGCTAGCCACGTGTGCTGTGTCCTCTCTTTGCAGTTAGGACTGAACCCTCATTCTAACCATTTTTACTTGTAGACAAGGTCTCACCATGTAGCTCTGGCTGTCCTGGAACTCTCTCTGTAGACCAGGCTGGCCTTGAACTCACAGAGATCTGCCTGCCTCTGCCTCCTGAGTGCTGGGATTACAGGGGTGTGCCACCATGCCCAGCCCGTGTTCAGACTTCGTGCACCCATTGTCACAATCACTCCAGACAGGAACTGTGACCGCTGACATTTAAATGTTTTTTATTTTGTGTTTGTGAGTGTGTACATATGTCTATGTGCCATGGCAAGCCTTTAGAAGTCACATGACAACTTTCAGGAGTTGATTTTCTTCTCCCACCATGTAGGTAGAGGGGGTTGAACTCAAGTTTTCAGGGTTGGCAGCGAGCACCCTTACCTGCTCAGCCATCTCATTGGCTCACCTAAAAAATAACCAACCAAACAACCAGAGTCCTGAACACCTAATCCATCTGCCTCCACCTCCTCAAACACTGGAGATTTAGAGTAGGTTATACCTCACACAATCCAACCTATTCTTTCAAGAGTGGGCTACTGGGTTAGGAATGTTGGCTCAGCTGTTTAGAGTGCTTGACGAGTGAGTATGCAAGAAATCCTGAGCTCAATCCAGCACAATAAAAACTGGGTGTGTGGTGGGTGGTTCATGCCTGAAATCCCAGCACTTAGAGACAGTGGTGGGAGAATCAAGAGTTCCAGGTCATCCTTAGCTACACATGTTCAAAGGGGAGATAGGCCCATTAATAAAAGTGTTTGGTGGACCAGAATGAGGAACTACTGTACTATACTCCCAGTATTCTTTTTTTTTTTTTTTAAGCCAGGCATGGTAGCTTTTATAATCCCTGTGCTGAGGAAGTACGCACAGGTGGATTCCTGGGGTTCACTGGCCAGCCTAGCCTCTTTGGAAAACTCCAGGTCAGTGAGAGAACTTATTTAAAAACAAAACAAAACAAACAAACAAAAATGAAAACAAAGGCTGGAGAGGTGGCTCAGAGGTTAAGAGCACTGGCTGCTCTTCCAGAGGACCTGGGTTCAATTCCCAGAACCCACATGGCAGCTCACTGTAGCATGAATCTTAAAGAGTCTTATTAACAAAATCAAACCTGAGCCGGGTATTGGGGTGAACTCTGGAAGGTCAGAGAGACAGAAAAGCCACAGCTATCTCACCTCGCGGGATCCTCAGCTGGTCTTGTTTCCTCAGACTGGAGGCCTCTGAGTCTTCATCCAGAATGGGTCTCAGCTGGACTGCTGCTAGAAGCCTGAATGCTTAACCAGCCTAAATGCTTAACCACGCCAAATGCTTCTATGGGCAAATGCCTCTATGGGCAAATGCCTCTATGGGCAAATGC